>WEIT01036315.1:16598-32061 GCA_013389985.1 Dryoscopus gambensis | reverse complement strand
CCCGGCGCCGCCGAGCTCGGCCCGGGGGGGGACAGCTCCGAGCCCTCCCTCACAGCCCCCCAAACCCCCTCGGGTTAGCCCCTCTGCTCCTCCAGAGCTGCTGCTGCTGCTGCTGCTGCCGGCCAGAATCGCCTCCCACGCCGAGCGTGGCGTGTGCCGGCGTGACGCTGCTTGAATTTCAACCAAATTGCCAAATTCCCGCTGCTCCTGCGGTATTGATTTGCTTCTTGGTTTCGCTATTAATGTTGAAGGGCTGCGAGGTCGGCGGCGTTGGCTTTCGGTGGTAATTCGCAGCCCCACTGATTTAATCCGCGCGCCGCTGCCAAAAGCAGGGCTCAGCCGGGATATTTGGGGTGGGGTCGTGCCCGGGGCTGGGAAAACGCTGGGAAACGCTGCTTGGGGTCGGGAAAAATCCACCGGGTCGCACAGGACTGGGTTTGGCTTCTCCTGCGAGGGGGAGATGGAATTAATTCCTGTTAAACTGAGGGGGCTTCAGGGGGTGGGCAGGGGCTGGTTTGGCGTCACCCAGCGCTGCCCTGGGGTTTGTCCCTGCCTTGGGGACAGAAATCTGGGCAAACGCTGATTTTGGGGTTAAATCTGCCCTTTCTCTCGTTGTGCTGTGGTTCTGCTGTGCCTGTCCTCGCCGCTGTACCCTCGTGAAAGGTTGCAAGCAGTTTTGGGAACACGTTGTCTGCCTGAAACATGACAGAATCGGCCACAAATTGCAGATGAGACTGATAACAAAAGCCAACAACAGAAAATAGGTAGAAAAACAACACGGTGGAGGCTGTGAGACCACTGAAGGGCTTTTTTGTGTGTTTTTTCAACCAGTTCTCTCACGATGGAAGTGAAAACACATGAAAAGAGAAATGTCTTTTGTTCTCCCCCTCGAATTAAGATGCTTCAACACCAAACCAGGGTTGAACCCCGCGGCTGGAGCTGCTGCCCAGCCCGGGGACTTGTAAATCAGCATTTTGGCACTGATGAGGGTGGTTGGATGTGTTTTTGGGGGCGTTTATGGTGCTTTTTTAACCTTAAAAAATGTGCCCTGCAGCCCAAGGGTAATTCAGCTCCTTTTCTCAACCCAGCCTGCTCTACCTGAACGTCTCTGCTCGAATAAATCAGGCTCTAGCTCAGAAATTAGGATGAGGTTTTTGTTTTCGTTCTACTTATTTCATCTTTGTTTTTATAAATAAATACAAATCACTCAAACTGAAACTCGATGGCTTTGGTGATAATCAAAGAGCAGCCCTGGGGAAATTTTTCTTCATTACCATGTTCTTTCACAGCCCACACTCGGGGTTTCGGGAGGAAAACTTCTTAACCTTTGCAGCAGCAGCACCCGATGCTTTTTGAAGTCCCGGCACACTCAGACTCGGGGTTCACATCGCGGAGCTGCTTTGGCATCACCTTTATTTTAGGGCCACATGGAGAGGAGAAATTCTCTCCCCTCAGCAGCCCTTTCTCCCCTCAGTTCACCCCTTTTCCCCCCTTCAAAAAAAGAGTATAAAAAACCCCCAAGAAAGTGTTGGACTCTCCCCTTGAAGGGCTTGGGGTTTGTTGTTGTTTTTTCAGTTCTGTGGGGCAGCTCTGTTCTCTACCAGCTCTGTACAACATGTTTTAGTATTTGCAGCTCACTTCCTGTATGAGGTTACATTGTTTATCATAAAACCCCTATTTTTAAACCCATTTCTGCCAATAAGTCATTTGAATGGTTATGGCAGGCGCTCGTGACTGTCCCCTCTGCCCCTGGCTGACCGGGGGACTCCGGCAGCTCTGGGAGGAATGGGCGTTGGAATGTGGGCTGAGGGGGTCCCGTGGCTCTTCCCTCAAATCTCAGGGGGACCATTTGTGTGAAAAACACCAGGATTTCTGAAAACCCTGACTTTCTTAGTGTGGGGTCACACGTGGTGTGAGGATGTGGAGAGGCAGAGCTGCAGCGCTCACCATCCTTTCCATCCTTAGGGAATGGCCATTGTGCCATCTCCCAACTTTATTTCCATTAATTACCAGCTGGGAGAACTGTGGGATTGTCAAAAACCTGTTGGCTCGGCCCACTCTGCCCGTAATTGCAGCGAGATGAGGCGCGAGTTAATTAGCGGCCCGCGAGGCCGGGAAGCGCAGGCTCCCCGTGCGTCCTCCCGGGAAAAGGGATGGAGGAGCCTGTCACAAACCCAGCGAGGAGAAATCCATCACATCCAGGAAGAACAGGCCCTGCATGCCCACGAGGGCTGTGTGAGGCCCCCTGAGCCCCACAGGACCTGCTTTTGTTGGAACAGCGCTGTCTCCATCAGGGATAACCCCGTTGTCTGCCTTTCCCTGGGTTGCCGGACTTAATTTTTCATAATTCCTCAGAAAAGAGGTTTGGGATGTTCAGGAAGGGCAGCAGGAGGGTCCCCTTGGTCCAGCTGTCTCTGGGCTTGTCTTACACCTTAATAAAAACTCTGCTAGAGCATCTTTAACATCCCTTTATTGCTTTTAGGGACCTCCCTGGTATCCAACGCTTCCCATCTCTGTCTCTGCTGGGTGCGACCCTGGGAGAGGCCGAGCATCCAAGGAGCTGCCAGAAAGGCAGAAAAGCCGCTGGGAAGAGTGAGCTTTGTTGCAATATGAAAATCAAATGCAAAGCTCAGGGGGTATTTTTAGCTGCTTTAGGCTGCACAGGTGTTTGAAAGGTCAGCAGCGAGTCACTGGAAAAAAAAATATATTTATTTCTATGTGTGGGGAGAGCCTGGTGTCACTCCCGTGGCTCTGGATGACTGGAATCTCATCCTCAGCTTGGGTAGTTCAGCATTCCCGAGGCCGGCAGGGGTGTGGGAATGCAGGAATGCCCCAGTTTTGTGCATCCCCTACACCGTGAGCACATGGCAGCCGTGAGGGTCCAGCTCCAATGGACACAGGGGGCTGTGGCTTTTTCCATGAATAAAATCTGGTAGTTTGCTCCTTTTTAAGGAAGAAAGGCAATTTGCCATCCTTAAAACAGAATTGTGTGGGGGTTTTTATGAGTTCCTAGAATTTAAGAGTGCAGAAAGGGCCTGGCTCGTGGGGAGGAGCCACTGATGTGTCTTTGGTGGGCCTGGGCCGTGACCACCTTGGGCTGGGCCATGGCCAGCGTGGGCTGGGGCCAGCCTGAGTTTAGTGGACCCATGACCACTTCGGGCTTGGCCATGACCAACAGGCCATGACCACCTTTGTCTTAGCCATGAACACCGGTGGCCAGGGGCACGCTGGACTTGGCTGTGGTCAACTTGGGCCACAGCCACCTTGGCCTTGGCCAACCTGAACCGTGACCACCTTTGGATTTGGCCAACCTGAACTGCAACCACCTTGGACTTGGCCACGGCCAGTGTGGGCTGTGGCCCACCTGAGCCTGGCCATGGCCAAGCTGGGCCGGGAACACCTTCAAGGTGGCCATAGCCCCCTTGGAGTTTGCCATGGCCAACCTGGCCCTGGCACATGCCAAGTGGAGATGCCACCAGAGGGGCAGAACTTCCCTTCCTGTTGTGTCACCAAGGTCACCAGCTTTGGGTGGGTCATGGGCTCCTCCCAGCTTGAGTCACAGCAGGGTCATGGCCCAGGTGTGACAACTCACCCGGACACATCCATGGGCTCCCAAATTCCAACGGGACCACAGAGGCACCAGGAGAGCGGGGCCAGCAGCTGCCACAGGCTCGGCTGGGCAATAAAACCTTTTTTTTTGTGAGTTAAAGAAGCCCCCAAAATAGCACCTGAAACCAATAAACTTCCCTTTCAGGAACTTCTGTAATTTGAAACACACTCAAGAACAAAAAAAAGAAAAAAAAAATCCAGAATTTTTTTTAGGTTGTTTATCAAGTAGGACTTGGAGGGGGGGGTTGTTTTTAAATCCCTTTCAGGTGGTGGCTGCTGAGGAATAAGTGGAGGGATAGGAAGGGCTGGAAGGACAAATGGGATGGAGGGCCAAGGCAGAAGGAAGGTGGGATGGGAATTTTTAAAAGCAGCTTTAAAATGATAAAATAAAAAACTGCCATGCGAAATAGTAAAAGGGAAAAAATAGTGATGTTCCATAACAAAATCAAAATCATGTTCATAAATGCATTAAATAATAACACAAAAATAAAACAAGACACAAATGATAAGATAAACTCCAAAACTTCAATATTGGTGAAAACCATCTGGGGGGCAAGGATAGCATGGAAGGTGTCCATCAGCTGGGCTTGAGCCCACAACCACAGAAATGTGGGGAAAAGCAAAAAAATTCCAAGGAATCCCCAAATAACTCCCGGCTGGAGCAGCTTTTGGGGTTGGGAACACTCAAGGCAGCACCCGACAAAGCAAATTCATTCAAGAGCTGCAGTTTGGGTGGCCTGGAGCATCTTGGAGCTCCAGGATACCAAAAAGGAGAAGGAAAATGGAGAGGGAAACACCAGGTCTGGAGGGAGAATGGGTGAAAAATGGGGAAAATCGGTGATAAAACAACAAATATGCTCTTCTCAGGAGAACCCCAACCCTCCCCTAAAAAACCCCAGCACTCAGGACAAATAGTTGAAAGTTTTTATTCATATAAAACTCATATTAAGAACATAAAAGATTCTTAAAAACAAAACCAAAAAACAACCCCCCCAAAAAAACAAGGCTCTTGCGATTATTTACAGCAGTATTGCACAAGTAAAGTGGCAATTACCCTGTCCAAAATTCATCAGTGCAAAACACAAGGAAGGCAGGGAAATTGCAGTCAAAAATGCTACATACGCTGGGTCCTGCGACACGATTTAGTGATTCACGCAATCCCACGGGATGGCTGCTCCAGGAAAACCTGGCTGGAGCAATCCCGGGGGGTGGAGGAGCCAAATTCCCACTGAATGTCACTAATGCTGAAGTCTTTGATGTGCCTAAATCACTCCTGGGAAGTGGGGACATAGGCACTTGGAGCAAAAAAAAAAGAAGATTAAAATCTCGTTATCCACACCACGATGGCTTTGGAAGGGGATCCAACACTTCTGGCAGGGAGGAAACCAAATCTTCACAGGAACTTAAATAAGCAGGAAATAAATATACAACGTTTCTACAAGTTACAGCATTAAACAGTAGAGTGCATTAATTACACAGAGGGGAAAAAAAAAACAAAACCAAAAAAACGACCTACAGTATTTACCAATTCAACTCTAAAAAAGTGTAGGGAAAAAAAACAGGAATTTTTTTTTTTAATTTGTTTTAGATTTTTTTTTTTAAAGTGTTTCTAAGCTGTACAAAACTTACAAGAGAGAAAGGAGAGGGAGTACATTGCACACAGATATTTGGCTCAGATGATGAAAATAATACGGTGCTCTACTCTAATAAATATTTGGGTATTTACAGTTTGGTGGAAAAGAGGAGAAGCGAGAACGGGATCAATCTGGTTTCCAAGGAAAACTCTTCATCCTTTTGGTGCAACACAGAGCACAGGCTACACTTAAAAATGACCCAGAGCAGGCAGCCAACATGGCTAAAAGGAGCAGAAATCCCTATTTTCTGTTTCAAGGCTTTTCTGGGGCCTTTTTCCCACTAAACCTCACAACTCCATAGGAATCCTGCTTTCTGGGGGCTCCTTTTCCTATGATTTTTGGCTGGGAACTCCTCCTGTGGAAAAGGTCCTGGGAGACTTTGCCAATACCTTGAATTTTTTTTCCTTAAAATGAATCTGGTTTTTGTCTCCATGGGAGGATGGGGTAAAGTGCTCTTTGGTGATTCTTTGGTGTACTCCGAGGGACACAGTCCGGGATGCGAAAGGTTGGGAGATCCCAAAGCACCATTTCATCCACCAGCAACGATGGAACTCAACCGGGAGAAAAAAAAAAATCTCACTGGGTTTCCCCCACTCTGCTGCCGAGTTTTATCCGTTTAATTTTCATTTTACCAGTGGAATTCCATGGCAGCTCCCATGGGAGATCCCTGGTGGCAGCCTACAGTAAAAAAAGGGCTGGCTGGGGCAGCACAGCCTCGGTGAGCCACGGCCAGAGGCAAATCCCAAGGGATGAGGTGCAGGATCTGCCCTGGCCAAGCTCCCTCATATTTGAACCGCTCGCTCTCCACCAGTGCAAAGGTTCCCCCCAAAGGGCTCCAAAATGCCCTCCCAAAACATTCCCCGCTCCTGCAACTGCTGCTCACCGTGCACTTCCAAGGAAAAAGAGGGAATAAAATTGGCCATCGAGGTTAAAACTCCCTCCGTGATCCTCCTGGAGCAGGAGGGGAGGCCCCACTCTGACTCACCAGGCACAGCTGTGCAGAGAGGTCCCACTGGGGTCTGTCCATCGTTAATTAACACTAATTATCATCCATGGCACTAGGGAGCTTCTCCCAGCGGGAAGAACTGCTCTGGGGGTGGGGCTTGGGACAGGGTTTTCCTTCTTTTCTTTTCCTATGGTGCTGGTGAGACCAGAAGCAAGCCCATGGCTTTGGGGAGCACCTGCACCAGCCTGAGGGAAGGGGGATGTTTGTGCATAGATATGGAATGGCTGGAGCAGCCCGTCCCCCAAATGGGAACACCCACAGATCCACAGCTCCGGGGGGAAGCAGAAAGGCCCTGGGACATGGAGCACCTGCAAAGTTCTCTGGGAGGACACAGAGCAGTCAGATCCCCATGGAATGTCCTAGATGGATCCATGTCGGGCTGGCAACCTTCCATCTGCGTCCGGGTGCTCATCCCTGTCCAAACACGGAGAGGATCCCAGGAAAACACAACCTTGGAAACCTCTTTTGACAGCCAGGACTCACAGCAGGTCCTGCTGCCGTCGCCTCCGGCTGCGGCGTTCCGGGAGCTGCTCCCTGCCTCCGGAATGGTTTATTGCTGGATTATTCAGTCCCCCACATCTGATATCAGACACTACAGAAGCGTTTTCACACGTTTATAGAAAGAATTTCTTTTAAAAAAAGGCAACCTGGTGGCTTGGGGTTTGGTTGGTTATGATGGTTCGGACCCTGGAGTTCGACAGCGAAGTCTTGAAATTCAGAGCGGATCAAAAAAATAGAGATATCAAAACCCAAAACCAAAAAAAAAAATCAGTCAGCAGGAAATAGGCTGATTTGCATGGTGCAAATGAAGTTGGATTTGGGGTAGCATTAGGTATTTACAGGTAAGAGAAGTGCTGATTAAATCCCTCTGCCCTTTTTCCAGCCTTTTTGGTGGGCAAACGCCCCAGAGGCAAAGGGAGAGGCGAGGAATCCGAGTCTCTGCAAGGCAAACTCTGGCGGCTCTGCCCATCAGCTGGCTCAGGCTTCCCTCTTTCCGCCGTGGGGCTCATCCCACGGGATTCCGGGAACGATGACAAAACATTATTCCACATTTTCTCTGCAACTCTTTGGGGGAAAAAAGGCTAAAAAATGAATAAAAAGAGTGGAGAGAAACACCGAAGAAACACCACTCTGCCATAAAACGCCGCGGTCGGAATGGGACGTCCACCCTCATCCTGCCACGTGTCCTGGGGGAGAGGCAGGGTGGGAGCCCCACATCCATCCACGTGTCCATCCTTCCCGGGCTTTCCCAGCGAGGAATTCAGTCCTGGCGGCTCGGGATGCGCCCAGCGCTCACTGGAGCCTCCAGATGAGGCGGATGATGTAACGCAGCAGGCGCAGGATCACGACCTGGGGGTTTCCCATCTGGTGATCCAAGAAACCCTGAAAGAGAAAGAGAAAAACCAAAAAAAAAAAGAAGAGAAAAACCAAAGCGGTGACTTTAATTCCCAGCGTGCAGCAGCCCCCCTCCCCGCCCATGCTACAAACACCTGGAAAATATTCCAGGGGCATAAAGTGAAGTGCTTAACAAAGATCGAGAATAAACCCCACAACCTTTCATGTTTTAAGTCTTCTTTGGGTTGGTGCTGCCCTCTCCCATTCATGCTGGCCTTGAACGTGGATTTTGGGATCAAGTGGCACCACTACAGTGCCACCAAACAGGGATGTCACGTGCACTCAGCATGGGAATTGTGCAATGCTGCCAGGAGATTGGAAACGAAGGGGCAGCCAGCCCTGCTGGGACAGTCAGGGGGGTTAAAAACCACAGGGAGGGAGGAAAAAATTCCTAACAAACTAAAAATATCCCTCAGTGAGAAGAGCAGCAGGTCCTGACCTCCAGCGTGGCGGAGAACACGGGAAAAGCAAATGAAAGCATCATGAGGCTAGGAGGAGGAGGCAAGAGAAATGCCGAAATTAGGCTTTCTGGAATAAAGAGGTATAAAAATAACTAGGGAGTTGAAAGAACACATTCAGGTTGGATTGGACATCAGGAGGAAATTCTCCATGGAAAGGGGCTGCCCAGGGAGGGGATGGAGTCCCTGTTCCTGGAGGTGTCCAAGGAATGGCTGGATGTGGCACTCAGTGACAAGGTGGGAATTGGTCACAGGTTAGACTCAATCTTGGAGGTGTTTTCCAAGCTCAGTGATTCTGGGATTTCCACTTTGCAGCCAGAGAGAGGGATGCTTTCTCTTCCAGGAAAAGCCTTGGACCCACAAGCCGTGTTGGGAGAAGGAGTGGCTGGATGGCAAATTGCCCGATTTCCTGGTGTCTTGTCCGAGAAATGGTCCCGGGGGGGGGAGGCCACACCCTGGGGAACGTGACTGGGAACGCGCCGGCACCGCGCCGGGACCCGTCCGACAGCCCCGACCTGCCCGGCGAGTGCAGCTCTGGCAGGGCTGCAGTTCCCCATTTCTAACCTCAGGCTGAAAGGGCAAACCCCAGAGCCAGGCAGGGCCGGCGGGCACGAGCCCTTCCACCACCCCTCCGGAGTGGCCAGAATGCTTCCAGAGGGAAAACGGACCTTTCCACAAAGCGCCTCAGGGATGACAATTAAACAATGGCTTAAATGCTCTGAAATTTCCCCAGTTTTGGCTGCAAGGAGGGAGAATTTGTCACATGCTGACTGCACCAGGTACAGAGTGTTTTTAGGGTCACGCATGACGTCCCCTGCTCGTGTCACCTGAGCGGGCAGGACGTGTCCTCCGTGTTCCGCTCCTCGCCCCGGCCACCCCCGGGTTGGAATCGCAGCCGCGGTGCTGGGAACAGCCTTGTGCAAACCTGGGGGATGCTCCCTGCACCTCATCCTGCTGCTTCCTGGGAAATGACCCTATTCCCATTAAATTCACCCCCTTATCCCCCACAGGTTTGTATGGAGCGGCATGGTGTGCCCAGAGATTTCCAGCACCAAAGGAGCTGGGATAACGCTGGAAGGACATTCCTGCTCCTCACAAAGTGCTCCAAATTTAAGGCACTGCTCTGGGAGGCAGGGAGGAGATGGGAGAAGGGATGAGGGTGGTTGGGCACTGGTCACAGCCCCAAGGCTGCCAGAGCTCAAGGAATGTATGGAAAACGCTCTTGGGCGTGAGATTGCTGGGGCAGTGCAGGGCCAGGAGTTGGACTTGGATGATCCTTGCGGGTCCCTTCCAGCTCAGGCTATTCCATGATATGGCACTCTGCATTTCTTGCAGCTCTTCTGGATCTGCCTGCTGCTACCAGGTGCCTCCAGCTTTCTGGACAGTCTGATCCCTCCCTTTCATTGGAAAGATGTCCTTTCATCCCAAAAAGCAGCCACTTTGCATCACAAGGGATCAGCCTGGATGGGGGAGGTTGGAAGATGCGCATTTTGGATTCTGGATCCGGGCTATCAGCTTATCACCATTTTGTTGCAGGTCAGGAATGCCAGATCGTTTGGAAAGAGAGCAGCAGGTGGAGATGACCAGGAAAAAAGCAGGATCACGGCAGCTTGACCCCCATTTTGTGGGAAAGCCAACCCTGGGAGCAGTGAGGAAACGCTGCAGGAGAGATTTGGGAGCTGAAGAGGATGGATAAGGATCCGGCAGCCGGCATTCCATCACCAACACTGCTCCTGGCTCCTCTTCCCACGGACAAGCCCGAGTGGATGGAGCAGAATCCACAAGCAGGGACACGCAGCCGTCGGGAACACGCAGCAGCCAAGTCACCGGCGAGCTCCTCTTGCTTCACCCCCTGGGCTGGGCTGCCTTGGGCTTGGGATTGGGCTTTTCCTTGGCATGACTGCATTGATTAGGGTTGCAACACCCAAAGGTGAGCGAGTTCACGGGCTTATAGAAACTCTTTCAAAACAGTCTTTGCAAGAGAAATAAGTTCAGGGACCGAGTCTCTTCTTTTCAGCAACTGGGATTTGGGAGCTGGGCTGGGAATCCCACTGAATGCTTCCTTAAAAGCAACAGTGCCGGGCATTGCATCCCCCAAAACCACCCCCAAACTTTCCCTGCTGCTTCCTTTTTCAAAGTTTCCTCGTCACCATCAGATCCAGGCCCTACCGAACACCTCTGCCCCAAAAACCTCATGCAAACCTGGCGCCCCAAAGCTTCCAGCCCCGATTTCAAGGTTATTTTCAATTGCTTTAAAGGTTATTTCTCATTGATTTGAAGCCGCCGCCGCCGCTGATTTGCCTGGTCCAGGCCGCCCCCCCACCCGCGCAGCCTTTTCTCCGTCTGAGTGAACGAAACGCTCACCGCAGAGAGAGTTTCCAGAGATGATTCAGCCTTTCCCTTTGAGAGAAACGGAGAGTGAAGAGGGGAAAGTTACCCTGCGTGGACAATAGGAGGCATTGAACTCGTCCCCGATGCGCCGCAGCTCCTGCGCGATCCAGATTTCCGGCTGCACCTCTTCAGCTGGAGAGTGGGATTGCCACCGGGAAGCTGCGTGGGATGAAGTGCCAGAGTTGGAAACCCAGGAACAAGAACAAATTGTATAGAATTTGCTCCATAAAACCCTGTAGTAACCCATCTTGCCATTTTCTTCCTGTTTTTTTTACTATTGTATTTTAATTCCCTTAAATCCAGGTGGCGCATGTGAGGACTCACTGTATACAATGGACAGGCTTTTATTCCTAATTGTTTCTGTATTATTATTACTATTAGGCTTTTATTTATTCGTTTTTTTGCTGTAGGCTTTCCATGGGAGCATCTCCAAGCTTTGGTCCCTGAAACAGGGACAAAAGCCAAGATGCCACTCTCCAATTTCCTTCCCTCACCAAACCTCCTCGTCCCCTTCTTTTTTTCCTTCAGCAGCAACTCCTTCCCTAACCTTAAAATCCCTCTGCCTGGATATTTTCATCCAGTTCTAACATTTCTTCCCCAAATCATCCTCAAGTGCCCAAAAAGGAAAACCAATGGGTTTGTCATAGGGAGGAGAAAGCCACAGTTGGATTTGAGCGTGGAGAACCCACACTTCCACACTTCAATCCAAGTGTTGGCTTGAAGGAGAAAAGAAGGAGTTAATGTATTAATTATACTGCAGGATACATAATTATTTAGGTCTCCCTCTTAAAAAGTTATTAAACATGTGATAAATCCTCCAAATAGCCAGGGAAAAAAAAGAAGACAGGACCATGTACAGTACCGGCACCGCCTCATCCCCCTCCCATGAAGTGCAGGATCCAAGCAGGAATTGCAGCCTTAAGGAATATTTAAAAAAAACAAACAAACAAAAAAAAAAACCAGAAACAAAAAGCCCCATTAAAAAAAAAAAAAAAAAAAAAAAAAACAAAACCAAACCAAAACACAACCCCCCCCTAAAAAAATTGCTGCACAAAACAAAGCAGTGTTTTTGGCACCACGGCTTCAGAGGAATCACAAGGGAACAGGAATAGCTTCCAATCTTCCAAATATTCAAAGGATTAGTGGGGCAGTAAAAAAGAAAAAAAGAAAAGAAAAAAAAAAAGAAATTAAATAAAAGCCTGGCTCCAACCTGACTGGAAAATGCATTTCCGAGCCAAGGCAGCGCTGCTTGGCCGGAGGATGTGTTTTGTTTGCACGCTGTAGTAGCGCAGGAGCAGCGCCCGCCGCCTGCCCCGAGCGCTTCTCCTCCCGCCGGTGAATGAGCCACGCGCGGCGCTCGCCGCCCTCCCTCCCTCCCTCCGCCCCGGCTCCTCCGGGAAGCCAAACGGGATTCGGCCGGGGCGGAGCGACCTTCCCAAATCCCACCGCCGCCCTCAGCGGGGCCGGCCCAGCCAGGGAAACAAAAACACGCGGCGAGCCGGGGCAGGAAGAGGCGAGGAGCGCCGGGAACGTGAGGAAAAACCACGCGAGGGAGCGCCGCTGCTCCTGCTCCATCCTTTCCCCCCGGCTCCATCCTTCCTCCCGCCCCGGCATCGCGCCCACGGCGCTCCTGCGCCCGAGAGACGCGGGCTGGGCTCGGTGGCTGAGAGCGAAATCGGGCTGAGGTTTTCAGAAAGGACTTTCTGCGGCGCTGCCGAGCGGCGGCGGCGAAAGGGGCCAGTCATAACTGGTCCCCAAACCAGTCACAGGCGCTTTCGGGGGCGGGGGGACACAGTCATAGCGCGAGGCAGCGCCCGCCACCGTGGGTGACACGGCTGCCCCGGGCACGGGCACAGCCCGGGGCCACCGGCACCCCCGGGATGCCGCCTCTGGCTCCAGCCCGTGGGATGCTCCAGCATGGAATTGCTGCAGTTCCGGCTCGGAAGGGCAAAAAAACCAACCCCAAATTGCAACTTCAGCCCCTGCGTTGGTTATCCAACCCCGCCTGAAGGAAATCTTGGAGAGCCGGGAGAATACAGCAGCGATTCCAAAACAAGAGCATCAGGATATCACCACCAGATTCTCAGCTCAAGGTTTTCCCCTTAAACTCAACGATTTGCACATGGAGAAATTCCTTTGCAAGCAACAGGAGGTTCATGCTGCCTCTCCCTCCATGGGAATACACACTGGGATCAAAGCAGCACCGGGAAAGCCCATTTACAGAGCACCTGCTCCAGACACATTCCCAAAATCCGCATGCAAACAAACACACACCTTCAGACCGAAAATCCAGCGGAAGGAAAGGAACCTCTCCCACGGAGAGACACAAAATACCAGGCATAGATTCACCCAACACCCCTCCACAAAGGGTGAGTTTGTCTGGGGTGACTTACACTCCCAGCTGGGAATTCCCCACCCCTGCCAACCTCGTCCCCCTGATGCCCCAAGAGCAGGATCAGCCTCTTCCTGCAGCACAACCAAATCAAGTCACCCCTGCTCCTCTCCCTCCCATCCCCAAAAGCATCTTCCTGGATACGCCAGGCTGGCACTGCAACCCTTGCTCTCTCCCATCCCAGAGCATCCCCTCATTGCTTTTATCTCATTTCCAAAAAAAACCACGGCTTTGGAGGCAGCCGGATGTGTCCCCTGAACTGTCAGGAAGGCAACACAGCCCAAAGCGTCACTTCTCAAAACATCCACACCAACAACTCTTCCTTACACAACCCAAGCCATTCCCAAGGGCTGCCTCCACCTTTTTTTGCCCTCATGGAAACCTTTTGTGGGGCTTAGAGAGGGACTTTCGAGGCAGAGCATGAGTTTGCCATGCTGGAGCAGCCTTGGAGCAGTTCCCCACTGCCCGTGGGAGAGGCTGGGAGCATCCGTTGCTCCTGCTCGCAGGAAGCGCCTGTTTATTTTAATAATAACCATAATAATAATAATTATTATTATTGCTTATGTTTCCTAGAGAAACTCTCCACCTTGCACCCTCTGCTCACAACAGATAAAATCAGTAGGTAAAAGCACAACAAACATATCCCCTCTGCTTCCTTCCCGAGGGACCGACCCACCTCCACGTGGAAAACTTCACGGCACGCATCCGGCGGGACACCGCCAAGGCACAGGGACTGAGGAGGAGGTGTGCAGGGCAGAGCCATGGATACTTCCCAAGGAGAGCTGCATGGGAAGCCACAGCCTGGGAGCTGCAGGCCTGGCTGGGGATAGAACAGCTCTAGCTCCACGTTCCCGGCTTAATCCATCCGGGAGTATCCAGAGGTCCCAGTTAAACAGTGCTGAGGATTTTCCATTTGCTTAGAGTTGTTTAGGATGATGCCCCTAGCAACACTCACAGAGCAAAGGCACCAATAAAACAGCTGATGAGAATGCAGGAGTTTGGGGGGGGGGAAAAAAAAGAAAATCAGGGAAAACTTCAATTGCTCCCTGGAAAAAAGAAACCGAAGTCTCGGCTCTCCCGGCGAGGAATTCCGGGAGCATCCCTGCCTGCCCGTGCCAGGGCGAGGTTGTGAAACTTGAATTAAGCTGTAATTACTGCAATAATGTCACAAAATCTTTCCTAAGGGCACGTTACAGCCAGGCCTCCGCAGCCGGAGCCACAGCCCGGAGCCGGGAGGCAGCAAAAACACCACCAACCAAAAAAGATGGTGTTTAGATCCCGGAAAGCTTGGAGTTGGTGTTTGTTATCCCCATGCCGTGCTCCCACCGTGCCCTGGTGGAAGCTAAAAGGTGGAAGCTCAAAAGGTTTCCTCCAATGAGAGGGAATTCATCAGGAGAGGGGAATGCTGGACACGCAGGCAGCTCCCGCGGGCAGGTTTTCCCTGCTGGAGAGGCTTCACCTGGCAAAGCCACTCGTAAACACGCCCCCGCCCGCCTGCAGGCCGCTTCCCAGCGGGATTTCGGGATGCATGACCCCAGCACCTCCGCCACTGAGCGATGAGAGAGCCGGCAGCGGCGCACGAGCCAGGAGCCACTTGCTTGGCAAAACAGCCTTGGACGAGCGAGCCCTGAGTAGGAAGCTGGACTCAACAGCTCCGTCCCCTCCTCCCCTGGCAGCGACTGACCGAGCCCGGAAAAGAATAAACATCATAGTAATAAAAACCCCGGCGCTGGACGCGCGGGAGTTCCCCGGCGCTGTGTTTGCTCGGCGGGCCCGGCCAGCTTCCACAAATCCCAGAGCGCCGGGAGAGCCTCCAGCGCGTGGCACGGCCGGCTCGGCTGCTCCCAAAATCCACAGGGTGGGATGCGGGAGGTGCTGCCGCAGGTGCCTCGCATGGCTACCTGCGTTTTCCAGCGTTCCAAGGGAAGCCAGGCAAAGAGCAGGACCCCTCAGGCACCTACAAACCCCTGGCACTGTGCGCTCGCAGCTTTTCACAGCCCTCCTGCACTCACGCCTGCACACGAACCCCCGGTGCTTCACACACACCCCCACGAGAATCCGTGTTTTCCACGGTTCTGAGGAAAGCCAAGCCAGGTGAGGAGGGGAGGGCAGGGAAAGCCAAACCAGGTGAGCGGTGGGAAAACCGCTCCTGCACTTTCAACCTACCCTCGCACTGTGTATTCACCGTCTGCCTATCTCGGCACTTTGCTCTCGCACCTTCACACGCCCCCACGAGAACTCGTGTTTTCCATGGTTCTGAGGAAAGCCAAGCCGGGTGAGGAGGGGGAGCGAGGGCAGCCAAGCCAGGTGAGGAGGAGGAGGCGAGGGAAGCCGAGCCCGGCGGGGAGGGGAGGCGAGGAGGAGGATGGGGAGCCGCGCCCCAGAGCTTACCCATGGCGCTGAGGCAGTGGCTGAGCGCCTGGCAGGGCGGGCTGGGGGTCTGCGTGGCCTTGTCGCAGCCCAGGGGCGCGGGGCTGCGCTCGGCGTCGAACGAGAAGTACCCGCTGGAGGAGCGCGGCAGCAGCGGCGACCTCCGCACGAAGATGAAGAGCGGCGAGCGGGTGGCGAAGGGGCCGGG
>WEIT01036315.1:0-15776 GCA_013389985.1 Dryoscopus gambensis | reverse complement strand
CACCCCCACCCCGGGGCACGGCACAGCCTGACACACTCACACACTCCGAGGCACGGCACAGCCTTACACACTCACACACACCCCCACCCCGGGGCACGGCACAGCCTTACACACACACACACACACACACACCCCCACCCCGGAGCACGGCACAGCCTTACATACTCACACGTGCACTCCCAGCCTCGTACACACACACCCACACCCACACCCTGCACACAAACACACCCCGGAGTGCTGTGTACTGATACCTCTCCCCTTCCCACCCTGCACCATGCACTCACACCTCACACAGTACACACCCCACTGGGTTCACACGCCCCTACACACACCCCATGTACTGCGGGTGCTCCCCTGACCTGCACACCCCTTACACACCCCAGGCACGCCTTGTGGCACCCCCATGTGCGCACACACCTCACACCCACGTGCTTGCTCTTCACACCCCTGCTCCAGGGTACCTCCTGCACCCCACAAATACCCCACAGCCCTTCCTGGTGTACCCCTTGCACACACATGGGTGCTGGGGCATCCCTGGAGCAGCAGCAGCATCTCCAGCCCATGGAGAAACACAGCTGTGGAGAGGAAGGGCCATGGAAAGGAGGAAAGACCATGGAGAGGAAGCAGGACCAGCAGAGGAAGGACTCTGGGGTGGAAGAAGCCCTGTGGAGAGGAAGGACCCAGCCCATCCACCACAGGTGCTGAGTGCTGCTGCTGGAGCAGATGCTGCGGTGGCCACAGGTCCCACATCCCACCCCAGTGTCCCCCACCTGTGCCATGGATGGTCCCACACGCTGCTGGAGCATCCCTGGCTGCTCCGGCCCCACCCCCTTCACACCGCTCCAATGGGACGGGAAGGAAAAGGGTCTGTGGGTGTTCGAGCGGGCAAAAATAATTAGGGAAATTTGTTAGGAAGACCCAATAGGGAAAAATTTGAAGGCAGGGGCCAGCAGAAGAAGGGAAAGGCTGAAGGGTCTGGCCATCACCTTTCCACACCGGCAAAGTGAGAGAGAAACAGGGCTGAAAATCAGGCTTGTTGCCCTTTTCCCAGCCCTTGGGCAGTGGTACCCACAGCACAGAGCTGGTGGGGCTTCACGAGGCCCTGCTTCCCTCACGCTTCCCTTGGATCTGGGAGCCACCCGAGGCTTTCCCCCACAGCTGAGGCCTGCAGAGCATCCCGCAGTGCTGGGGCAGAGCGAGGGGGACACTCTGGAGGCACCGGGGCTGCCGGGACACGGGGCCAGCTGGCAGATGTTGAGTCTATTTTCTCCTCCTGGGTCGTTTTGGTTTCTGCGTGGGCGGCTCACGCGAGCACAAAGAGGATGAGGAACAGCCTGGTCTTTCCAACACCCAGCCTTGAGCTGGCTCTTCTCCTCCTGCCCTCGGGTTTTTGGAGAGCCGGGGCAGGCACCAAGCGCATTTTCCCCCGGTGAATCACAGCTCCAGCCTCCTGGAACAAATCCGTTTCGACGTTATCCTCGTTCCTCTTGTTGTGAGCCATCTCGGAGGAATTTGCACCGAAGCTGATCCCAAAGGTCCTTCATTTTTGGCACTGTGGGCACAGATGGAGAGAGGAGGGCTTGAAACCTGCCCCTCAACACTGCCTCAGGCCCTGCAGCATCCATCCCCAACTCCCTGGGAATACAGTTTGGAAATGCCTCATCCCAGCCCTCCTACAGACTGGTGTGCAGGGAGTTTTCCCGTGTCCCACGTGGAAATGAGGAGGGAGAAAGGAGAGGGGTGGAGGAGGATGCTGGGGATCCCATGCTGCTGCAGCATTCCAGCAGTGGCATCTCCCACCCAGCCTTCCCTCTGTGCCATCACAGAATCCCTTAGGCTGGAAAAGCCCTCCCAGAGCATGGAGCCAAGCCCAACCCCAGCAGGTTGTCCCTGCCACCAGGAAGGGGGCAGGGAGGAGGTTGGAGGAAAGGAGATGGGGCCTGGCTGGAGGGAAAGGGCTCCTGACACTGCCATGAAAACCTGCAGGGAAAACCACCCCCAACCCTCCTCCCCGCCCAGCAGGTGCTCACCAAACCCATTCTGAAATGAACAAAGCACCAACGGAAAAAAATGACACCTTGTTCTCCTCCCTCTCCTCCAACCATCGTGATAAATGTTACTTCACTCATGCTGCCAGATAAAATCAGGTTCAAGCCTCAAGCATGAGGCTTTGTCTGAGCCAGGCTTGGAGCCTGACCTTTACCGTGCTCCCGATTTCAAACACCAACCCAAAATCAAACCCTTTGTCATCAGCGTGGGGGTGCTTGCACAGCAAAGGTTGGATAGAGATAAGAACAGGTGGGTTTTGCTAAATAAATGTGTATTTTAGTTAAAGAAACCCCTAAACCCTCTCCGTGGGATGTCACTACTCTCCACACGTCTGCAGCGGTGACGGTGACGTGGTGATGGAGCGAGGGACAAAGAACAGTCCCACTGTGACCTGAGTGGTCCCTGGGCTGGACATGGGTGGCACCTCCTGGATTCCCTGCTGGCACCAGTGAATTTGGGGCCTGGTAATGTATATTTAAAGTTATTTATTGCTCCTGATGGGGCTGAGTGACATTGCCATGGGTGACCCCAAGGAGGGGGACCAGGACCGCTCTTCCTTAGTGTGCACCTGACTAATTACTGAGGCAGCTGTAGCTTTTAACAACCTCACACTTTATCGTTTTTTAATGCCTTCAAAGCCTTAATTAAGAAATTTGGCCAGGAACTGCAGGGAGATGGCAGCAGAAAGTGCTTGGCCAGGGCTGAGTGGCAATGGGCCACCACCAGTAAGGGGTGGAAGAGCTGGGAGAGAGCCCCAGACCCCGGGGGGGGGCCCCGGCTGGATGGCAGAGGGTGAAAAATGAGTAAACTTGGGTTTTCTGCAGAAGAAAAGGCAGAGGCACCCACCCACGCACCAGGAAATCTCTCCTCTCCGTGTGGGTGGTGGAGGCCCCGAGATGAGTTATCTCTAAAGGGCGACTCTGGGGATACCTCGAGATCTTCAGCGGCGTGGAGCCGGCGCGTGCCGGGGAGGAAATATCAGCCTGCCAGCTGGGCCCTGGGCTGCACTCTTGGCTTTTTGAACAGCTTGTTTAAATCGAGTAGAAAAGCAGAACCTCCACCCCACCTCCTCATCCCCTCCCCACTGATCCATTCTTACCCCTCATGGGATGGTTTTAACCTTTCTCCTCTCTGCTTCCCATGGGATGATGGTGGGGCGGGGGCAAGAGCAGGTGGCTGGTGCAGGGGGCTGTTTTTAAGGGTGTTTAATGTAAAATAACAGCATTTATTAAGGGCAAAGCTGCAGCTAAAACCTCCATCGTGCTGCTTATAATGCTCTAAAAAGTGCTCCTCCCCCTGTGCATTATATGAAGAACTAAAAATGTATAATTTACAATATAGATCTAAAAACTTGAGCCTGGCAGAGATTTTGGCCTGGCCAGAGAACAGCTGGCTCTGGCTCAGCTCGTAAAAAAACGCAACTGAGGGGAGAAAGGGAGCAAAAAAAAAGCCACCCCAGCATCCAATGTTTATGTTTCCACCAGCTCCGAGGTTGCTCCAGCTGATCTGCCTCCTGGTGCAACTCGCTCCAGCTGAGTCAGGAACCAGCTGCTTCGGATCAAAGCCCAAGGCTTTTCCATGTGCAGCAGGCTGCTTTCAAGGGGAATCCGAGAGGTTCTGCCATCAGGGCAGGGAAGAGGAGCCCCAGCTGCAGGGAGAATAGCAAACCCTAGGAGAACCAACACATCCCAGCTCTTCCTGACTACCCCCAGGCTGTACCAGGTTCCCAGGCTCACCGTGGTTTTCCAGCTGAACAGTTTAAGCAGAGGAAAACCACCCCTGAAACAGAAGCAGAAGGAGGGAGAATAGCAAAGGCCGTTGTCTCCCTCCTGTGGGGAGATGCAAAAATCAAATTAATGCCCTCTCCTCCCTCCGGAGTTGTGCTGCTAACCTATTCCTTTTAAAGGAACACTTTTTTCCCAAACTTCTGCCATGGTACAGGCAAACAAGAGGCATTTGTCTTCTGGTTTTCCCCGGAGCTCAAATAATGATGTGGGGGGAGGTCAGAACTGGAGGTGCCAAGGGAGGGTTCGATCCTGTCCAACCTAAATCTGACCTGTAAACCTCCATTTCCTCCATCCTAGAAATTCCTAAGGACAGGTGGAGCAGGAAGACCCCAACCCAAGCACACCCACTGCCTCTCAAACCCATTACAACTCATTTTAGCGTATTTTCCCCCCCAAAAAACACGGAAAGATGCAAGCCATCATTGCTGAAGTCAACCCCAAACCCATTTATTATTTAAAACCAAGTTATTACAAAAAGATTCCCCATCCATAGAACCCCAAGTCCTTGGAAACAGTGCAAACCCAACCCTTATTTCCGCGAGCGTTTGTGCTCGATGAGCAACACGACGAGTCTGTTCCGAAGGAACTTGATTTCCTTCGCATAGGACCTGCAAAATAAATCCTTGAGCTTCTGGCGCAGGGCTCCGAGGGAAGGCAGGTTGTGGCAGCTGGGAATGTTCAGCAAGCTCTCAAAGAACTCCTTCCACAGCTCAGCATTAGCAAGCCTGCAAAAAAGGATGCAAAAGCATCAAAAAAGCGCTAAATTCAGCTGCTAAAATACTAATTTTTACTCTGCTCCCAGTTAGAAAAGCTGTAACAGACCCAGCCTTGAAGCAATGTGGCACTAACGTGGGTTTCTAGGAAATGTAGGCAAAGATTTGGGGAATATTTTGGACACCCACCTCCTGAAGGTTCCCTCAGGCTTCCAGACCCCATTGTCGTCCTTGAGGCGCATGTAGGTCCCGAAGAGCAGGCAGTACACAGTGGCTGCGATCCCAAAGTAGTCTGTCTAAACCAAAACCACACCAGTTTCGTGTCAAAAACACACCCAGAGCACTAAAATGGAGCTGAAAACACCCCGTGGAGGGGGAGAAGCTCTGCAAGAGGCTACAACTCTGGTAGAGCCCAATTTTTCGGTGTGCAGGAAGCTCTGAGATTCCAGGCCGTCCCTTACCTGGTAGTTCCATGGCTTGTTTGTCAGCATTTCCACGCACTGGAATCCAGATGTTTCACACCTGGCAGTGAAGGCTGTTCCCTCAGGGAAGAGCTTCATGTCGATGCTCTGGCCCAGGTCAATGAGGGTCAAGCCATGGCAGAGCCCATCAATGTCACACGTGTCATTGTCCAGGAACCTTCAACCACGACAAGAAACAACCCCCTCAGTGTCTCCAGGCTCCCATCTGGTGACACCTGGTGACAACAGGAGACACTTGCCTTTCTCCCAGGATGAAATTGTCAGGTTTGATGTCCCCGTGGATGATTTTGCAGCTGTGCAGCTCCTCCACCATGTGAAGGATTTTGACGGCAAAGTAGACGACAAGGGCTTGGGGCATCACCTTCTCTGGGAGCTTCTTGTAAATGTTGATGGCATTCTGTAAATCAGACACACAGAGCATGGATTAAGGAAGAACATATTCCCAAAGAAGGCAAATCAAATGGAGGAAACGCTCCAAAAGAGCAGAGATGCTCCA
Organism: Dryoscopus gambensis; assembly: GCA_013389985.1. Classification (NCBI taxonomy): domain Eukaryota; kingdom Metazoa; phylum Chordata; class Aves; order Passeriformes; family Malaconotidae; genus Dryoscopus; species Dryoscopus gambensis. Next base: position 10,249 of record WEIT01036315.1, on the reverse strand, counting down.
GAGCAGAAGGTGGTGGCACTCACGAGCAGCGTTCCGTAGTTGTGGAGCTCTCCCACCAAAATGCTGCCGTTGGAGAAGAAATGGGCGGAATAGAAGTGGATGTAGAGGTGGCACACGCTGGGGCTCAGCCTCTCCAGCAGCTGGGTTGCAATGTAGAACTCCCAAGGGTTGGCAGGTTTCTGGACCTGGAAGAAAGAAGGGGATTTCCTGGGAAAATCTGGGAGCGTTAAAAGCTGGAGTTCCTCTCAGGTTGGCTTTTGTTGTTAGGTTTTAATGGCAGATCAGGCATCTTCCCTCTTGAACTTATCCCAGAATGGTTTGGGTTGGGAGGGAACTTAAAGATGATCCAGTCCCACCCCCTGCCATGGGCAGGGACACTTTCCACTTCCCCAGGTTGCTCCGAGCCCCAGTGCCCAACCTGGCCTTGGACACTTCCAGGGGTGGGGCAGCCACAGCTTCTCTGGGAAAGCTGTGCCAGGACCTCCCCAGCCTCACAGTAATTATCCTTGGGTTGATAAACTCCATGTTTAATCCTCTCAAATCAAGACTTCAATCCCATACCACAATTCCACACGCTCAGTGTATCCCTGATGCTCCAATGAAAACATAAATCACCTTTCTGTCCTGAAAAGGTTTCACTTCAGGGGTCAAGTAGGGGCTGTGATTTTTCCTGAAGGACTAAATGTTGGAGAGAAGATCCACAAAAATATCCCAGAGGCAGATCTGAGACGGAAAGGCCAAGGATGTGTGTGAATCCACCCAGTGGGAGGGTCAGACTCCAGAATTATTCCCGGAGAGCTGTTGTGGCCCAACACCACTGACCTTGAATATCACTTTCTGGTTGTTCCGGGGGTTACTGGCGTCTAGGATGGAAGCTTGATAGACTTGGGCAAAAGCTCCCTCTCCGACCAAGCAGTCCACATGGAACGAGCTGGAACCTTTAAGAGATTAACATTAAATCCTGCTTGCCAACTGCACAGAGGAAAACCAGGAGGAAAAAAACAGAAAAGCACCAGCTCATATGAATTATTTAAGCCTAGATGCAGTCTTTCCCTACAAATCTCTTCCTGCTAGGAACAGGAGAGAGCAGGAGCACTGGAAGTGCCACACACTCAACCCCAGTGTTTCTATTTTTGCCTGACCCCCTGGAAGCAGTCAAATTCCAAAGGGCATGCCCTGAAAAGTAAACACTAATGTTTAAGTCCCACAGGGATGTTGCAATCCCTGTCCTACAGCTTTTGTTGACACGGGCCCGCTGCTGTTCCACACAAAGCTGGAGAGCTGTGGCCCAGCTTACAGGGAAAACTGGGAAAAATGCCTCATCCAAAAGGCTCATGCTACAGAAGACAAACAAACCAACCCCAGGCCTAATTCCCAGTCTGAGGCTGAGATAATCTGGAAGCTATCTGGATATACACACACACAAGGAAGCTGAATTCCCACATACTTCCGAGAAGTTTTCCCAGGAAAAGCTTCAAGAAATGCTTGGCAATGAAGAGTTTGAAGGAGCTCTTACCCAGGGAGAGTTCAGCCTTCAGTTTGATGAATGGAAGAGGAGATTTCCACTCAAAGTAGTTGGCGTAGGTGTGGAGCGGTTTCGGAAGCTCCGACAAGAACTTGCCAATCAATTCCATGTCCCAAGGGTTCTCAACAAGGACTTCATGGAAAAAAGGGAAGTGTTTAAGCTCTGGGCGTCATTCCAAGGAGGCAACACAAGCTTGGGCTTGAATGAGCACCACTGATTTAAAGAAAATAATAACCCAAAAAACCCCAGGAGGGAAAAGTGAGGTATTCCTTGATTTTGACACTCCAGCTTTTGCACCTGCCCAGAAATCCAGAGTTTCCCAAAGTGTTTGAGCCTCCTCAGTGAGCCCAGAACCTGTCAAGATTCCAAGTATTCCTGCACTCTGGAATATCCACGGCAATGTGCAATCCAGGTACGACCCACACTCATCCCTCCTCATATTCCTTGTAGGTGAGCAGCAACCTCCTTGCAGCAATCATGGAATTGCTCCATCCAGTGCACAAAGCACTGCCCTTGGAATGCAGGGAAGAAAAGCAGGGAATTCTGTGTACCTGCAGGTCTCCCGCTCCGGGCTGTCCTGTCCTGCCCAGCTCCACACAGCCTCTCCTGGGAAGTTCTATCTGCTCCAAGGGAGGAGGAATAGCCAGTTCTGCTTGGAGCTGGCTGCTCATGCAGTCGTTGGGAAGCAGCTGCAGCAATTCCCTGGATTCCTGTCCCTTGTTTCAGAACATTTCCATGAAGCTTTCTCTGTTCTGGGATGTGTTCGAGAACAGGCCTATGGATTTAAACAGATTATTAATAATTATTAATAATACCGTATTAGTAACCTTCTGCCTTGGTGGATTGGCACCTTCGGGGAGCAAAAATGTGTCAAATGCCACCGTGGCCAACACAGAGGCGAATAAAATGGAATTTTCTTAGGAAAATTAGATTTGGTCAAGCCATGTTACCCGTTCCTTAGTAATTCCCAAGTTCACCAAGAGAGGAAAACAGTGGATTTTAGGCCAGGTAATTTTTAATTTCAGTGGGGCAGAACTTAAATGCTGGAAGGATTTTTGGGGCATGGTCACCAAACTCAGGTCCATTTACCCACAGAGTGATGGGGACGAGTGTTGGGCAGAGCCAGGCTGACACAAACACCATGGAAAACCTTGGAAAACTTGGACTGGGAGCAGCATACCTTAACTTCTTGGCCTTTGGCTGCCTGTGCAGTTCTCCAGAGAATTCCAAGTCCATCTGAGGCAAATTTTCCTCATGGGCTGAACAAAGGGAGCGGGAACAAGAGCAAATCAATGTTTATTTCCCCAAAAGCAGGAATATCTGGAGTATTCTCACCCAGCAGCTCTGAAAGCTGCTGCCACAAAAACCAGACCTCAGCAAAGCCTCATTTCAAATGTCCAAGTTAAAGTAACAGCTGGATTTCTCCAGGGAGCAGATTCCAAGACTTAAGAGGGGCAGAGCAGCATAAAGGTGCTCCCAGAGGGGATTCAGCCAATGCTTGGATATTCCCAACCCCTTGGAATGGTTCACAGCAGCAACTGGACACACAAAGCCTCTCTTGTCCCTCACCACCTCCTGTTATCCCAATTAAAGATCCTTGGAGAGCTGATGAGCTGCTGTTCCACAGGCAATGTAGACTCAGGAGTGGCAGCAGTAGGAGGCACACTTGGGTGGCATTTGGGCAGAAATGGAGTCATGAGGCACCAAATTCATTATTTTCCACCGAAAATATTCCTTATTTTACCTCTGTCTTCCAAAGGGGGCTGGGAAGAAGCTGCCAGGTAATTGAAGGGTGTGGACATGAGCTGGGCAGCTCGGGCAAAGTCCCTGGTGTTGTCTGGACTGGGAGCCAGGGCTCTGCTCCTGCAGGGGCCATTCCACACCGTGTAATCATCCCGCAGGAATTCCGCGGTCCCCGTTTCTTCCTAGGCAGGAAAAAACATTGAGATTTCAAATTAAAGCATCCAAATTATCCTAAAATATAAGCTAAATCCCATGTTTCCATAGTTTTAGACTAGGCCTGAATGTTGGTAATAATCAAAGCCGCAGCAAAATGCCAGACCAACAGAAATTGCCATGAGAGCCTGGAAAAGCCAATCCCATAGGAAGGGATCACTTCTATCCAAGTTTTATCCATCTCCTTGACTATAGAAGCGGCAAGGTGGCTGCTGGAAGATGAAATGTCTCTTCTTCCCCTGAATTGTGTAGTGTCCTCCCCCAAAATGTGTGATGCCAAATCCACACATTTGAGAGGTGGAGTTCTCCACCAGTTTTATGTCAATCAACAATCAAGAAAGCTCATCATGTTGGCAGGAAATGGGAAAAGGTATCCAGCCTTCAGCTAGGCATCATTCCTAAGGATATTGTGGGACAGGGCAGAGGTGAATCCATCCACACTGGTAACCCTCATAAGTGAATAACCAACTTCCCTCATAAGTGAATAACCAACTTCCAAGGCTAACCCCTGCAGGATCACCACTCACTTCTGCTGCACAGTCAGTCAAGGGACGTTCTCCGAAAGTCCTGGGCTCTTCTGGTTTGTTCCTGTGCTGTGGGATCCTGAAAAATGATCCAAAAAGTTTAGAACAGCTTTTCCGCAGGAGCTTTCCCAGGCACGCTGATCACAACAGAGGTTTGTTTGTTTTAACCTGAATTTTTAATTTGATTTTAAGACCCTCATTTGCAGCGACTCAGAGAAGCTGCAGCAGCTCAGTTATCCCCAAGTTCTCCAGGGAATGAAGAACTTCCAAGCAATGTCCAAACAGGGAAGTTGTGCAATCCCAGAGCAGCAGCTCCTGCTTTTCTCCTGCCACTCCAGGCAGCTGCCACTGGTTGTACCCGAGCCAGTCCTGGCACAGCCACAGCGAAGTCCCATGGAATGGGATGGATTTTCTCCGTGATTTTTAAGGAGCTGAGCTCAGCTTCTCCTTTTCCCCTCCTTACCTGCTGTTCTCTTTCTCCTCCTCATCCTCAAAGATGGCAAATGCAGGAGTGACAGGGACAATGCTGGTTTTCAAACATCCACCAGGCTCTGCAAGTAAAAGATAACCCCTGCTATCTTCACCCAATAAAGATTATTTTAACAGCCACACTCTCCCTCCTGTCCAGGCACGTGATGCTCAGGGCTCCATCCAGCTGCACCTGCAGAATTCCCACTCCAATCATCTTTCCTACAAACTCTTGGAAAGAAGATTTTTCCAGCCCAAACCCAGTTGTGAAATCTCGCTCTCATAAAGCCCCTGGGTTTCAGACTGGCTTCAGGTGACAGTGGGGAGTGAAGGATGGAATTCCACGGACTGGGAAAATAAAGAGCACGCACCACTTTTTCTGCAGAAGGCTTCGAATTGTTCCTCATTGTCTTCCAGGGGAGATGGCTCAGGCAAGAAGGGCGTTTGGAACATATCCATGAGAACACCTAAGAAGGAAAGAAATAATAAAGGAATAAATAAGAAAGGAATGACGCTACCAGCAAAATAAATTTTCAGAGGTTCTTCCATTGTGTAGTAGCCAAATCAAATGCCAATTAACTCTAGCAGCCTTAAATGCTAATTAATGATAATATTCACATAATTTATCAGCAGTCAATAACCAATTAATCCTCCCTCCTGCATTTAAACACCCCAGACAACTGAACAGACACAGGAAGGGGCAGTTTGGCCAACACACACTGGCCCTTTTTATTCCCTCTCCAAGGTGAAATTCCAAGTTACCTAAGGGAGCAAATTCTCTTTTAATTTCTCAGACTTTTGTAAAACTTAGATATTTGGAAGACTAATGAATGCCACAGACTTCTGGGGTTTATTTTTTCGTTTCAGCTCAGCATCAAGCAGAGCTGACTGAACTTCCAAATTAGTCTGGTTTAGGTCTTCACCTCCCAAACAGGATTCCCTGACGAAAGCAGCTCAGACAACACGCTCCCAAGGAAGCCTGGCAGTGATTTAACCAGGAACTGATGGGATGTGGCTGCTGGGATTACTAAACCATCCATTTCTGGTCAGAAGTTTTGGGTCACCCAGATAATCCCCACAATTACTGATACGTTATTTTCCTCTTTGAATGGGGCACATGCCCATCTCCCACCCAGCTCCCTTGGCTAAAAAAGGCTCCACTAACATTTCCAGGGAAGATCCCACTGACTCCAGGGGAAGGAAAACTTTATTGCAGACCTTACCCAAGGCTTCCTTTGTGTGAACCGTGGGCGACGGCTGCACCTTGAAGGGCGTGGTTGTCCCCATTGCTCCTCGCAGTGAGGTGTTGGGGGTGGCTTGGGAAACATTTCCAGAGGCAAAGGAGGAATTCCCAGCTCTGGAGGCTGGAAAAGACAACGGCAAGATCATTTCTGAAGGAGCCTGGGATTGTTTATGAGCATTCCAGCAAACTGCTAGTGAGAGAAGTAAACAAGAGGAACAGCAGCGACGCAGAATTTGGGGAGAGATTTTGGCTTGTTCAGACATTTGCATGGCAGATTCCCAAGGGAGGCTGCCCTGGAGGGCAAGAGGGACCTGGGACAGCTGGGTGGCCTCTGAGGAATCCATCTGCAATTCCCAGGAATGCTCCACCCCGACACAGAAAGTGAAGCAGGAAGCCAGCGAGGACAAACAGCAATTCCCAACCTGCCCCAAAAGGAATGGCTCAGAACACGGGAACAGGGACTGGATCCATGGAAAGGATAGAGAGACCCTGCCCAGACACACAGGGAGGGAGTTTGGGAAGTCAGGAAGCTTTGCCAGGGTTGGAACCCATGTCCACACACAGTTAATGATTCCCAGCTGGGAACAGGCACACCAATGGCATCGGTCTCCTCCCAAAGGTTCCTTACCTTCCTTCACATCCACAGCAGGAGTTAATCCAGCAGATCTCTTTTTAGGGGACCTTCAGAAGAACGAGTCACAACATTACCTTGGAATAAAAGCTATTTAAATCTCATTTGAATCCCAATTTCAATGAAGGGAGAGGTCCTTTAAAATATTATTAAAGATCACCCCAGAAAGTTTGTTCTACAGGTGCCAATAACCTGGGAGACAACAGAGTCCTTTAAAAAGGTTAAAATCCATTAAAAGCTCTCCTTGCACACAGTTTGCCTCCAAGGAATTCCAGAATATGGGTGAGTAACTGTTCCCACCTTGGCCAAGCCCACTGAGCCACCCTTGCTTTGCCAGCCTAGGTTTCTCCCTCTGCCCCACAGTTTTGAGGCCAAGCCGTACAGCAGAAGTGCAGGAGAGAAATAGCAGCATTTTTTATCTTTTCCTGGAGACCTTGGAGTGGGATCTGCAGGAGCAAAGCACTTCCTGGGGTTTATTCCAGGCATGCCAGGGCCAGCCAGGCATTACACACCAACTTTCCTCTTATTGCAGTTAAACCACGGGGTAAAAGGAATTAAAAATAGCCATGAGGACCAAGTTTGATCTAAGCTTAATAAATACTGGTTTCAGGTCAGGTTTTTTTTTTCCAGAGGGGAAGAAAGGTTTATTTTTGGCTAATTCCCAGCTCCCAGTGTGGACCCTGAGGATACAACTGCAGAGGAGGAGCCTGTTCACACTCACAGTTCTCCCGCGCTCCGAGGCGCAGCCGGGTCAGGATGAGCCCGTTCCTGAGCTGGAGCAGCATTGAAGGGAGGGTGCAGCAAACTGCTCTGGAGCTCCCCAAGTTCTGCCCGAGCTCCAGCTGGGTCCTTCTCCTCTGGTGCTTCCCAGGGGGAGGCAGCTGGGCTGTGGTCACCGAGGGGCTTCGCTGGCTGCGGGGTGGGAGCTGTGGCTGCTGGTGCCTGGAACCGGGGCTGCTCCAGCACCAGAGCTTGGGACTTGGGCACGTCCAGCCCTGGAACAGGTGCCATCCAGTTTCCTGGGATGTGGGATGTGCTGGGCCTCACAGGTAGGGGCACCTTTAGGGATGAGAAACATTCTGTGACACCCAAATTCCGCCAAACGGAGCCATTCCCATTTTCCCTGCCAGTTCCACGTGACCAGAACATAACAGAACCTTTAGGGATGAGAAACACCCAAATTCCCCTCCAAGCGTAGCCATTCCCATTTTCCCTGTTGGTTCCACGTGCCCAAAACACAAGAGAACTTCCATCTGCATCTCAAACTAAACTGTGGAGAAGCAAAGCCACACTTTGGGGTGAAACCTTTAAAATCTGAGTGTTGCAAGTTGCGCCAGGTTTCCACGCTGGTATTACAGCCTCAGCCTCCAGACTGGGTTAACAACCACCACTGGTTCCTACAGCACAGCTGGATTTTGTGGGATACACCCAGGCAGAGCATTCCTGTCCATCCCAGAAGCCACTCACCACCCCCTGGCTTGGCTCAGCTGCTGGTTCCAGTCTCGTTTCCTCCAGGCTTCTGGAGAGCTGGGTCAGCTGGTCCAGCTTCTGCTGCAGGGCTTGGAGCTCCAGGACTGCCGACTCCTTTTTCTTCATCGAGTCTTTCTTCTCCTCCTCTGAGGATTAAACAACGACAGTAAATGAATATAAATGGTCTGTACAACCTGCTGATGGCTCACTCTGCCTGCTGGCGCCTCAGGAGAGACACCGCTGATGTGGCACTGAAAAGAGGAGCCCCAGGGATGACCTTAACCAGGAAAGAGCCGTTTGGAGAGCTGGAGAAAGGAGGATACCCAGTTCCTGCTGCCTCTTGAGGAGCTCATATTTCCTGAAGTATCTCTTGGCCCTCAGCTCCTCGAAGGAGAGCTCGGAGCCCTGGCACAGGAGCAGGTTCTTGTCGTACATCGGGACCTGCTCCCACCCCGCGGCGCCCGACGGCGCCTTCGGCACGACCTCGGACTTGGAGATGTAGGTCACGTAGTTCCTGGGAGGGAGAGGGAGGAGAGGGCCAGCCTTGGGGGATTTATCCTGGGACAGAGCTCATTTTCCCACAGAGGGACTTTAAAAGGACCACCCAGCCACTTACACTTCTTTTGCAGCAGCACAGGACTGAGAATCAGCAGCATCCGGACCCTAAAGCAGGGAAATAAAACACAAAAAGGTAAAATAAAATAAAATTCCAGCAGCACAACCGGCACAGCATCCGTTGCTAATATTATTCCTGTGATTCTGGGAATGTGTCAGGCTACTGAGTGTATCCCAGGGCTTCCCAGCTGAGACCTTCCTACAGAGACGTGATGCTTGCAGTAGAAAAACAGCAGCAATATCACCTCAATATCAGTTTTGAGATACACAAAATACAATATACAGTCACTTTACCCTTATTCAGGCAAGCTCAGCAACCTAAACTCCACGTGAAACATCTTTCACAAATAATTCATAATTTACCTGATTTTTGCAGGGATTGGGACTTGAAACACCTTTTGGGGGAGCCATTTGATTTGCAGCATGGGAAGTCTGAAGTGGTTTTACAACAGCAGCATCTGGCACAGGAAATATAATAGAAATATTTCCTGCTCATTAATGAGTAAAAATCGTTTACTCCTTAGTGGATTTTGATTAATTTGAAGCAGTGGAAAATTAATAACTGGTTTTGAATACACTGCCCTTAAGAATTTTTTAGGTAAACAGAGGGAAAAGGAAGTGGTTCCTTTTTTGTTTTCTTCAGTGACAAAACTCACTCATTGAGGTAAAAGATTCATTTAGTAGTGCTACAGATCCAACAGGACTCTTCATCCTCACCTTGCACAGGAGGATTCCGAGGATCATAACTCTGCAGGGAGCTAAAGTGCAAAAAAGCCCTCAGTTATTACCATGAAATCGCCTGTCCCTCGCCCCTCCCCACAACCTTGGATTCCCTTGTACAATCGTGCAATGAAACCTAACACTGAAAGCCATGATTTTACTGTACGTGGACATCTCCACAGCTGCAAAACCAAAAAAAGCCTGCAAGAGGCAGCAGGAGAACAGAACTGGGTGTTTGTTTTATGTTTCACATTACATTTTGCTTTTGGTTTTTTGCGTTTAACTTCCCAGAATTAAATGCTAAGCTCCAAGACTCAGCTCAAGGATTTGCTTCACTCTGGAATATTTTTTTTTAAATAAACATCGTAAAACACCCAACAAATATTGAACAGCAAATAAACATTGTTAAGTTTGAACCTCCCTTTACCAAAAATAAGTACACAGGAAAAAAAATAATTAACCACACGCTACCCATGGTTAATTATGAACGCTGAATAAAGGAGTAGAAGAAGGCCCAGCATTACCAGTGGAGCTGCTGCAGGTTCTCCTGGGGCTGTGCCTGGTTGAGGAGCCCTTTTTGGAGCACAGCTCCTGCTCCCTGCACGTTGCCTTCCCTCAGCAGCAGCTGAGCCCAGGCCAGGTAGAAATCTGAGGTCTTGGCTCCGATTCCCTGCCCGTGCAGGTACTCAAAGTACTGGCAAGGGGAAGAGATGAACTCTGCCTGCACAACACAAATGCACAGAGCCATCAGCACGTCCAAAAACATCCCAGGCACTCGCAGGCAAAATAAAAAACATCAGAATTCCTTAGTTATCATCATAGCAAAGCATCATTTTCTAAGGATAAGAGCAGCTACGACACACCCCTCAAGCTACACAGCTGAAAAAGCACACTGTGCTCCAGCAAGGCTCAGCTGTTCTGCAGATCAGAGTTCCTGAGGCCTCCTGCTCCTCCCAAACCTCTCTGCAGTCCCAGAACTGTAGCATGAATATTTTAGGACAGTTTAATTCCCAAAAACCCGCAGCTGAACCCACCAGCTTGACGCAGTAGCTCACGAACCGCGGGTCCTGGTGGTACCTCTTGTCGCCCACGAACAC
>WEIT01036313.1:252524-304466 GCA_013389985.1 Dryoscopus gambensis | reverse complement strand
AATAACAATTTTGATTTACAAATGAGTATATTTTTTTCAGGAGTTATTTAGGTATTTTTTCCACACCAATTTCTGTATTTTTTCTAGGATCTCTTGTGTAGATAATATAAAACACTGTGACACTATTCCCCATCTCTTTTCTGTAGTGGATATTTCACTGGGGTTATTATCACAACTATTTTGCTACGTTCAATGGAATTAACATTGATTCCATTTGTTGAATTCATATGGAGACTGCAACTGCACTCTGCCTTATTACCAAATGAGTACAGTTTGCCCTTCAATAATTCTCTAAACTCTGAAATGCCTGGGAAATAATATGCTGGAGTGTTACCGAACTGTGACTGAAGCACCATTTGTGCGAAGTGTGACAGTGCACAAATGATATCCCACAATAAAAGTTCAAATGACGTTAATCTTTCACACAGGTTCATTGACTGGGAAGATGCCTCAAATACAGAATAAAGACACTGTGGCACCACTTCACATTATTTCTGAGGGGTTTCTCTGTATCTGTCCTTTGCAAATGTGTACATCAATTATTCAGTTATTTATTTAAACATAACCAATGAGAAATATAAAAAATGTAATAAATTGTATTATTTCTGCAACTGCATTAATGAAAACTTTACATTTACATTTGCTGTAGAGAAATCCTCTTGGCAGTGGTATCATTATGAATGTAGTGGCAGTGTAATCCACCCAATTTCAGTGCTTGAGGATGCTGGTGTATAACTCATTTTGTGGTTTGGTTTCCTTCTGCCATTTTGAATTACAGCCATTCCTCAGCTGAAAAAGGCACAGGCTCTGACCACTGCTGTTTTCTCACTTTGTAAGATTCCAGTACAGGGAAGAGAAAACAGTGCTATCTACATGGAGATTTAAATTTACGTGGAGATTTAAGCTGTATAAGTCTTGGAAATGGAAGGAATGACCTTTGAGGGACTGTGAAACTTGGTGGTAGGATATGGGACTGGGAGATTACTTATTCCACTTTCAACCCCTTCTCTTTTACTTAGTTTTTGTCCCTTGGTCGTGTCCTCTCACATTTTACTTTCCTCCCTGGGGAACTGGAGGTTAAGAAGAGCATTGCCCTGGTGTCACACAAGTATTTGAGAATCAGTTACTCAACACCTGCACAATTTTTCTAGTAACATTTTCTGAAACCTGTGTTTCAGTGTCCAATCTTCACTTGAAGAACTAAATTAGTGGGGGAATTACAGACCAGTGAGGTTGTGATCCTGCAGCATAAATATCAGCCCATTTTTTCCTTCCCTGATTTCCACCATTTGTTTAACTGCAAATCATTGAGCATTCGGTACTCCTTTGGAAGCCAAGACCCCATCTAAACTCATCAGTGTCTTCAGAAGCCAGAATTCACCTTTTGTGGCTGTGATTTTGTTGGAAACAGGGAGAATAAATCCAGGTCCTGGCAAGAGCACATGCTGTTTAGTCCAGCAGTCCCCTGCTCAGCTGCTCAGAGCCTGAACAGGGAAACAGCCCCTAGGGATCCATGGAATCCCATCCTCATCTAGGACTAAAAATTGATTTACTTCTTCATTTATCAGCAAGAAAATTGCTCTTTTTTGGGCTGTGATGAACCAACCTTCTGACATTGTGTCAGAGATTAATTGCAAAAGACCGGGAGGGACTGCTATGACCATCTAATCTGCCTTCTTGCATAACATAGACCTTTGGACTTTCTCTAAATAACTCACACTTGAAGGCCGGTGTATCCCCAAGGAAAACAGCCAGTCATGATTTTATTGCCAGAGCCCACTGCAACTCTTAGCACATTTTCCAGTGAAGCTATCTGTTAACTGTTTTGTGGTCTTTTCCATGTGTGATGTGTCAATTTTATTTTAGTTTTAAAAATTTTTTTGATCGAGAGCAAATCAAGGAACTTCCTCTATGCCATCCGTGAGGAGGAGACTCTCTCAAGGTCATCTGCTTCCTGCTCCAGGAGCCTTGGTATTTTTCTTTTGAATTGATGAGTACCATTGAGTGACAGCAACCATGAATCAGACCTCTCACTTCCTCTGGATGGTGCAGGCAGGTTCCCTGTCTGTTCTCTGGTGCTAGGAGTCCTGCATAGAAGTGTGTAGTGGGACAATTTTAAAAGGCACAATTTTAAGAAAGGGAATGTTCTCTCCTAGTGTGTAGCCTGTGCAGCCAGGTCCTCTGAGCGAAATGGGATTTTGATGGGGTTGATGCCCTCAGTCTGAAGTAGAGCTCAGATTTTAAGTCTCTTCTTCCTGGGTTTGGGGGTCTGCTGTCACGTTGCTGTGCAAAGGCAGGTAATCACTGTGGCTGCTTGATCTGTCAGAAGAATGCATGAATTTCTGAGTCCTCTCTCAGCAGGCAGTGGTATGAAACTGCACCAAGCTCCAGTGCAGGCCTGCTAGGAACCAGAGTTTCCTGCGAGATGGAGGGAGAATGTTCTGTGTTCAGGAAACCTAGATGACCAAGGGAAGAAAAAGACATTTGATGACATGAATTGGATTCCCTACAGACCAGCTGAGGAGCCTTTGCTCCCGAGTCATCAGGCTGGAACAAGACGTTTGATTTTCAGGTGTTGCAACCCTCAATATTAAGTGTCTAAAGCAGGTCATCAGAACATAGTCCCTGTCTTCATGGCCTCCATCCTGGAGTGATGCTGCAGTAATAGCTGTGAGATATCTGCTACAGCATGATAGCTGTGGGGGCCAGGTGAAGGAAATGACAGAGCAAAAACTAAAGAAAGAGGATGTAAGAGTAATGGCCAGGTTTGCATGTGCTCTTCATGCAGCTGAGTCACTGCTCCTCTTAGGGCTTCTGCTCACCTAGGAGCCCCAGGCTGTGGTGGTGCATCCTCCACTTATTTATTGGTAAGGACCATCTCTGCCCACACTCTACAGTCAGCTGTATTTGCGGCAACAAAGATTAATAAGCTACCGGGTGATGAGTAAATATTTAACAACATTTTTCTTTGCTTTGCTTTACATGTAAAATAAATATATTTGCAGAATATTCATTTTTCCTAGGTCTGGCAGCCTCCTAGAGTCTTTCACTTTTGACTTTCAGCAGATATGTTCATATGCTGTATCTAAAAGGATGGTGATGCAATCTTTATGTTTTGCACATAGCAAACATTATGTTTCATCCTCCTTTGAGAAAATCCCTTTCTGAGGTTTAAACTAAATGTGTCTCATCTTCATATTCAGTATGGCTCCACTTATGCTGCATCTTCCAAATTATTCTAACCCTTGTGTGCCTTTTTTTAGTAGGATTTTTCAAGGATTTTCACGTTCCATTTTGTTCATAGAAAAATTTATTGATGAAACAAAAGGGATTCCTTTTAGGGATTGAATATTGATGCTTTTATCTTAATACTTATGTTTTAGTCTACTGCTGAACTCTTTGTTCTCTAGGTTCTTCCTCTAGACCTGTGTCCTAGGTTACAGTGTAAGATGTATCCAAAAGTATATTCTGTTAGTATCTTCNACTTATGCTGCATCTTCCAAATTATTCTAACCCTTGTGTGCCTTTTTTTAGTAGGATTTGTCAAGGATTTTCACGTTCCATTTTGTTCATAGAAAAATTTATTGATGAAACAAAAGGGATTCCTTTTAGGGATTGAATATTGATGCTTTTATCTTAATACTTATGTTTTAGTCTACTGCTGAACTCTTTGTTCTCTAGGTTCTTCCTCTAGACCTGACTATCTGTCTTCAGGAAGAAGCACATCAAACAAGCTATTCTGAAAGTGGCTTGAAAAAGGCCTTATAAGAGACATTTGTTTCAACTTCTGAGGAAATTATTGCCCAGGACTGTATTTGGCCTTTTCGCTGGTAACTGGACTTTAACCTTCAGCTTTTACATTTGTTGCTTTTCTTCTTCTGAGTCTTCAGCTGAATCCCTTGGTGGGGGGCTGGTGGCAGTTTACTGGTTCTCCATTGCAGACTGGTTATTTGCTGAGATTCCAGGTATCTATAACCTTAACTGGGTCACAAGTTTAAAGTTATGTCCATTGTATCTTTGTTAACTACCTCACATTTATAAAAAGCAATTTAGAAGTTTAGCATCCATCTAATGGTAATAAATAGGATACCCATAAATCATACTCTGTGCTTGACCTGCACTAGTAACATGACCATTGTGGAAGAGATGCTTCTTATTTTTCAGAAAGAAAACAGTGGTTTTGGGAGCTTGATGATTCACACTTGAATACCATTTTCCCCCTGATAATCATAGTCTTTCTGAACTCTGTCACTAACAGATGAAAGCAACCTTTGTCCCCTGGATTTAATAGTATGGTGTGACTAGTTTTTAAGTGCTACTCAACCACACTGCAATTTTATTACATCGCGGAGTCATTCCTGTAAAGTTCTGCCATTCTTATCAGTTACTTCTAGCTCTTTTTTTTCTAAATCCTTCAATTACCCTATGTAATCTTCTCAGTAGGGAAGGAGTGGATGTGTGTCCCATTTTTTCCCCTTCCCTCTCCTCACACTGTACTAAGTAAACATGATATTTTTATTTTATTTTATTTTCTAAGGGCAACAAAGTAAAATGATTGGGGCTTCAGGTCTTTTGGAAAGAAACCATAATATCACAGAAAACTTCTTTGAACTAATGCAGGACCAGAACAAAGCCTTTGAACAAAAGACAAATTCCATCTGTCATTTGCACCCCCTACTAAATCTACCAAAGACTGAGCTGAATGCAATGATATCTAACTGTGGTGCCACTGATCACTGCAGAGCACAGGCCTGGCTTTTTAGCTTTTTGAAACTGTTAACATAGATTTAAGTGCAGCAGAGGAGGCATGAAGCCATGAATGTTTTATTGGAGAGCTCCAGATCATCTCTCAGTGGATGAGTCCAGTGCCATCACTTTAAAGATTAACCTCCTATCTCTACTACAGCAATTACGACAGGAACTGCCTTATTAGGTAAAGCATATTAGATAAATTGAAACTCTAACTCTATTGATAAATTCATTCAGTTAAGCTGACCTCATGGCTCCCAGGCTACATGGAAAAATCTGTAGTCTTTGTCCTTTCATTCATAGGGATTATCAGCCTAATGAAGAATTAGTGAGTGTCCATGTGACTTAAAGAACATATTAAGAATGTGTCTGTTTTGCAAATGTCTAACCTTGCCATGTACCATACAGTTTTTGGGGTCTCACTTCAACCGTCAAGCTCAATAAGACATAACACGTGTCCCTTTCCTTTCCTAGGAGGAATTTGCTAAGCAGTAATTCCTCTGAGGCAGCTTCTTCCAAGATTATTACATTATTTCTAAGCTTTGATTTCAGCTTCATTATGCCCTGGTGTGTTGAGCAGGTACAACATTTCTCTACTAGGGGAGAAAATTGAGAGGAAGGGTTGTTAATATCCAAATTTTCAAAAGCAGTGGTGCATTTTCATGAGTTCTTTGATCTACTTGAGTCTCACAACCAGCGCTCATGGAAGCACAATTTGGTTGTACCTCCAGATAAAATAGTATGATTACAGTGGTAGTGCTGGGTTGATGGTTGGACTTGCTGATCTTAAAGGTTTCTTCCAACCTTGATGATTTTATATTTCTATGATTCTATGAATCTGGAAGTGTTCATTGCATCATGAGTCAAAGCCTATGGTGTCTCATGATGTAAAAAAGATATCACCATGGAAAACACAGGCCAGCATGACTAGGCTTGGGAAACACGAAAAGTCTTTGCCAAAGCTGAGAACCTAAATGCTCACTACCTATTCTACCGATAGACCTATAAGATTACATTTTTCTCTTGTCTTCAGACAAAAACAAGACAACTAATTTTTCTCTTTTTTCAGTTTAGCAGGATAGACCATATTATTCATCAGCAGTTGTCTCCGTAGAGCATTAAAAGTTAGCGTGACGTTTTAGAAGCAGCTTAACAATGCGACTGTTTTGAGGGTTTCCTAGTTTAAGTCACAGAATCATAGAATGGCTTGAGTTTGAAGGGACTTTAATGATCATCTAGTTTCAACCCTGCTGCCACTGGCAGCTACGTTACTACCTGGCAGTCTACCAGACCAGGTTACTCACAGCCTTATCCTGCCCCTCTGCTTCCCCTCATGAGGATGTTGAAAACTACAACGAGGTCTCCCCTCAGTCTTCCCCACACTGAACAAACCAAGTGGCCTCAGCTGTTCCTCATAACATTTCCTCTCCAGACCCGTCACCATCTCCATTGCCTTCCTTTGGACACTTGTTAATAGTTTAATGTCTTTTTTATATTGTGGTGCCCCAAACTGTACACAGTACTCAAGGTGAGGCCACACTAGAGCAGAGCAGAGTGCCCCTCCCTTGCCTGGCTGGTGGTGCTGTGCCTGATGCTCCCCAAAACACAGCTGGCCCTTGTGGCTCTCAGGGCACTGCTGATGCACATTCAACTTGCCACTGACCAGGATCCCCAGGTCCTTTTCTGCAGTGCTGCTCTTCAGGTAACATCTAAGCTGTTTTTAATGAGGGGAAACTTCAGATGATAAGTTTTGTAGGGAAAAAAATTTAATGACTCATATGGGGTTGGGAGTCTTCTTGGTGGAGGTGGCAGGGATAGAAAGGCTGGGACATTGTTCAGCGTAATGACTGGGACAAGGTGCGTGTGAGAACAGGGGCAAGAGGACTTGGAGTGAAGATGTACATAGTGCAGTGAGTCTTTTACAGTCATATAACTGATCCATCCAACCTTAAGAGAAAAGAGCCAGTCTGAGAGAGGGAAAAGGGTCTACAGCTTTTATCTCTTATCTGATGGAAGGAATCATATGTCTTTTTCTTCCCATGGACTCCAGTTTTATTCCATCAGCTCTGGTGAAACTGACATACAAGCAGGTTTTACATGACCTTTCAGAATCTCCTTCTGGGTCTGACAGTGTCTTGCTCCGCCTGTAGTGGCAGTAAGCCCTACCTGGCAGCTGTTTCTAATTGTGGCATTGGGTTGTTTGCCTCTTGGTTGATGTGACACAGACAGTGTTAGGCAGATATTATGGCTCTAGTGCTGTGTATTATTACAGGAAGGTTTCACTAGCTTAATTTATTGTTATAAGAGCTAACATCCCAGCTTGATAGGGAAGGGTTTGAGATACACAATCTTTAAATGACTTGCTGAAGGCTAGGCATAAAACCTGTGCTCATGGAGATATTTAGTCATCTAAGTTCCATTGAACTTAGTGGCACAGGACACCTAAACATGAATGTGGGTATGGCCCTTGAGCTCTGATAGAAGGGAAAACCAAACCCCATGCCACCCAATGGGAGTTTCTGCTGTGACTATACTACTGTGACTGCAGTAATCTTGTCCACCTGTTTGGCACCTTGGATTGCAAGCATCCCAAGCTGGCTGCACATAACCGTGGAAGGGTGTGGAGTACCTTCACAAATGTTGCTCTTTCTCTCAGGAAACACGCTGTATGTCTCTGGTTTATGGGTTGAAGCTATACTCCTAGGGTCTTGCTGGATTTGTGCTAGCATAAATGCCTTTTATAGGGCAGTGAACTGAAAAACTAGAGACATAACAAGTTATAGACCAGTCAAGCATCAGGCTTCTCCCTATAATTAATTCGTGAGGTGTGAGAATTGCTGTTTGTGTGGGAAGATATGTGACACCCTCCAAGTACCATGTGTCTAGTCAAACCTGTCCATGGTTGGTTTGCCTGGATATCAGAACATCTGAAAGTTTTTCTTGGTACTCAGTCCCATTGCATGAATATCTCTCTCTGCCTCATCGACTTTATCTCTTTTCAAACCTCATCTTAAAACATATCTTTCTTCCTTTGCCTATGTCTCTTTATTTTTCTTTCCTTCGGTCATTGGCCTTACGACTGAATGGTTTAATTTATTCACCATGCAATATCTTTATGATGCTGTTTTCTGTAATTTATATCAGATGCAAGAGAGTGAACAGTGTTATTTAATTCCATAAGAGGCTTTAGGATGCCATTTCTACAAAAGGTACTTATGAAATAAAGTTGTGAGTCTGCAAAAGACTTGCTCATGCAAATAGTTACACTAAAATTGATGGTGCTGCCCATGTGAAGAAGTTGTTTCCAGGTTGGACCCTCTTGTTTTGTACCTGGATACCTAAGCATCTAAAAGTCCTCTTGGGAAGATAAATTTTCTAACAGTTGCTTGATTTATAGCATGATGTGACTCCAGGAAGGCTCTTTTTTATAGTCACATTGGGAAACACTTACTCCAGCTGACTTTAGGTGTTCTGGGAAGGTGTGTAACGTGGAGGTTTGTCACTGTACAGACACTGCCTTCAGGAGGCAAACCAGAGCATGCATGTTCAAAGACTGCTTTTCCCCATGTACTTTAAAGGGTGATTCCTCTGATCTCCTTGATGGCCAGAAAGAAATGCTTTCTGAAGGCTTACTGAGTCTTGGGAGGTCTGCCTTGAGAGAATTTTCCTGTTATGTCATTATAAAAAAACCCACATGCTTTAAATTTATTTTATAGCCAATGCTTTTGAAATTCACAGTTATTTTGTTTGATGTTCCTTTTTTTTTTTTTTGAGAGTGGCCTTATCTCCTATTAGGTGTCTAATGTATTTATAGCAGACTAGAATTACAGGAAAAAAAATTACTCAGAATTAAACAGGAATGGAAAACTCCAAGGTTCTAGGTTTTTTTTCTGAGTGTCCTTTCCATGTTAGACCAATCTCAGCTGTGTTAAAATATTCTGTGCTGGCATGTTTCTTCCCCCAAAGTATCTCCAGTTCACTAGGCTCGAATTATGACATGTATCCCTGAATATGAAAGCTTTTGGCTGAGCCTGAATAAGCTTTCCGGTAAGACAGATGTTCACTCTTTGGATGTGTAATAGAAAACCCATCCAATGTCTCATCAGTACAAAACTGATGATATGATCCAACTTCAGGTGCTTTGTCTCCTACAGGAACTTTTATTTCTATTACTTGGAAAACGGCATGATGATTTCAAATTGGATTCTAGACGCCGATGGAGGCTGGACCCTGATTCACTGACAATACCAAGTCTTTCAATTTATTATGTCTCTGTTGGTGGTGGGGGGAAAGCAAAAGGAGGAAGGAAACCCATCAGTTGTATTTTTTTTCCTTTTTTATACCTTTTTATTTCTTAATGTTTCCCTTGTCCTAAAGCAGACACCTGTTTTTTCACTCTGCTGCATGATGGAGGAGGAACTCCATCCAAGCCCCAAAGCAGGTCCTTTTTCTGACCCTTGCTTTTATGTATCTGTTGTCTCACAGGTGACTTGCACTGTCTTAGAACATCTTCTTAATCACTGATTGTGCTAGCTAGAATCCATCAGGGATGAAAAGGTAAGAAGAAAAATTTAGCAGCTCAGAATAATAGATCAGGTAGTGCACAGACTTCCCATTTCCCTGACCAATGAGCCAGATATTTTGTGAACCAGGTTTTGGGGATGGCATGAAGTAATCCATTCAGTTGCTGGGTAGCTGTCTGAAATTATTTTTTTCTCCTGTATCTTCCCATTTTAAGAAAACTATGAAAAATATAAAGTAATTCTTCACATTTTGAAGCAAAAATATTGAGCAAACTATGGTTTGTTGAGGAAGGAATCTTACAATGTCCCTTAAAAAATGAGACATTTCCTTCAGCAAGCAACAGTGACATTGTGGCACTTGAAAGGATGCTTTAGATGGGTGGACATTTTTGTGGTCTATGTTAGTCCGCACACAAGGATTATATCCAGCAATGACATATTGGTGTTCTTTAGAATACTTTTAATGAATTCTGCTTTCGTAATGACTAGGCTATGAAAGCTGGTGGAGAGGCCAATTTTTAACAATCTAGGTACATGTCAGGTAAACTTATTTTGGAAGTGGTATATTTTGCTCTCTGAAAAAAAAAATCTCTGTTTTGAGGAATACTCTGTGTGTCTTCTAACACAATCTCATACAGCTATTCCTTAAAATAGCTCACTGAGGCAAGGAAAATGAGAAATATTTCAATTAGGAGATAAAAATTACAGTCGTGGAACAGAGTAATATTTATGGCAAATACAGTATTATCTTTTACATTCAAACTTGGTTTCAGGAGATAGAGAGATTGACCAGACTGTAAGCTTGTAATTTGATTTAAACAATGAGGCATTCGAATGCACAAAGGGGGCAGAAAGCAGCTCTTCTTTGCTGGGGCAGATGAGAAGACAGCCCATGACACAAGAAAGTGTCCCATCCCTTGTGCAGGCAGGTGTGTGCCCTGGCAGTAGGGATGCTGAGCAGTGTGGGTTTGGGAGGAGTGCAGCTACGTGGATCCGTGTAAATGAGTGCTAATAAGACCAGTATACCACATGTTACCCACGCCATCGTACCGCTGTCTGCTGTTCCGAGGAGAAAAGCAAAGTGGAAGAGAACAAAAGGGTGGGAGTGACAGGCAGAAGAAAAGAGGGTTACTGCTGTAATCAGCATTTCACTCAACTGTGAATTTAACAGTTTCTTTGTAGTTCAGATTGTTATTTTGTCCACTAGGTACCTGTACAAGATAATGATGATGGCTGACAGAATACTGCAGCACAGCCTAATTCTCATGAACTTTGCAAACAGGTCTCTTGTCCAATATGCTTCAACCTATAGGATCACAGCTTAGTCATACTGCCACATTGTTTTTGATGCTACATTTCATTTTATGAATAAACTGGTTTCTAAATTGCTAACCAGTTGTCTGATTAGCTGCTACAGATACAATTTATTCTAAGTGCTCAAGTAAAATAAAACTGATGCTTTTATGATATTATCAGTACCCTTGTCATGTCTGTCTAACTGGCATTTGTGAAACCTATGGTCATGTGGTAAAATTCCTTTAGAAATCACTAAAGAAAAGTACGGGCATTTGTGAGTAAAACCAACTCTTATATTTAGTTTGTTGTAAATAGTACATGCTATCCTATGACTTAATGGTTGGTTGAATTTTAGCCACAGAATGTGGCAAACTATGAAGTATAGGAATAGATCACATACCTTTCATTCTTTCTGTTCAAATATCTACTCTCGCTTCTCTGAGAAATCAAGGGTATATTTTTTTCAAGGTTTATTTTCCAGCCCCCAGGGAAGTGCTTATTTTAGTATTTGTGGGGTACAATCTGAAAACATAGGACTTAGCTTGCATTCAAAATGAGTTTCTGCAGCAAATTTGGATGCTGATTTTCTAGAGATCTGCAGTTTGTTCCATGAAAGCAAACATTATGACCACAAGTCATGCCTGTAAAGGTAAAGCTGATCACCTGATAACATGCTGCAATACTTGCAGCTGGCGAAGTAGGTCTTGCCACCTCATTCTCTAAGCAGAGAAACAGAAAAATGAAGCTGCGTCATGCACGGGAATGTGAACATAGCACTGTAACACAAGGATGATGAGCAGGTCCTCATACTGCCCAGTTTAGGTGCCTGTGAGGTGAATTATTTACAGTTAATGGAAAGAGAGAGAAGCTCCTCAGAGGACCGTCCAGACTAAGCCCTGTGAAGCCTGGTAGAATAAAAACTTCCTGATCTCATACTCTGTTGGCAGCTTTTTCATAGTTCAATGTTAAGGGACGTTAGAACCAGACACAAGAACCAAACAGAAGCCATACACTATAATAAATACTTCAGGCTGGTCTGGGAGGATGCAGCCTTGATGGATGTTGGACATCACTGCAGGAGGGCAGCTGCTCCCCGTCACAGGATGCGGAGTGTGTTGTGAAGCAGCAAGAGTTAATATGAAGGACATCCCCTGCCCTGTCCTATGTTAAATCTGTGCCTCCCAGCTATTTCATTTCTCAGTTTATCATATGTACCTTTGGTCTTGCATGCTCAAGGTCAAAATACTGTCAACACATGGTAGTGAAAAATGTGTGTTAGCTCGTACTGCTTTTTTCTTGCCGGGGTGTTTCCTTTTTTCACTGCATAAAATGGTTAAATGTGGTATTTTGCCTACTTATAAGTAGAGCTTTTGTGCTTGCTTTCAATGGTTACCTTAGTTATTTTCCATCTGTTTCCTCACATCACTTTCAACTGGCTTAAACCTACTGCCTGACTGTGGCACCTTCCACGATGCAGTGTAATTAACCACAGGCAACTATTCAACATATTAGACATGAAAGCAACATAGCGTGTTTTTTTCTGGCTTTATGACATGTGAAGGCCAAAAGAAAAGCTTTATTCTCTCCAAAGCTTCTCTACCTTTCTTTGGTGTGTGATCAGAATATTTTTAGATGGCCTTGCAAGTATACAGATATACCTAGGACACCTTGCAATAGTAGTGCTTTGGCCTCATAAACACCCCCTCCACACGGGAAAGAGGGGAATGTTGGCAACTGGTTAATATGTAGCAGAAGAAATTAAATGCCTCTGACAGTAATTGCCTGAAGAAAATTCAGAAGATGAGATAGCAACAACACAGTAGACACAAAATAACTACATTAAGAGCACAATAGCCATATGTCAACATTATATTAAGAAAACAGTGCATAATATGGTCAGGTCAGATACTTTGCCAAGAACCTGACATGTGGTTACCACGCTAGTTTTGTCAGAGAAAATAGTGTATGGAAAAGATGCAAAAGCCATCCACCCCCTCCAGACCCTACAATTTGAAGTCTCAGCAGGTCAAAGTGAAATTGATTACTGCAATTGGTGAGGAGTGTTAATGGGGGAAGGAAATGTTAAAAAATTAAAGCCAATTCTTTTTTCATTGCTCAGTCTTCTTAGAAATAATGATTCTAATAAAACAAGATGTAGTTGGTTGACAAAGTAATTTTTCCCCATGTGAATCTTGACTCTTAAAACATTTGTATTACATTATGATCTCCTCCTATCTACAACTAACATGATAAATTAACTGGGAGATCACATTAAAAATTAAGCTCATTTTTGACTATGAGTTTCTGACAAGTCTCAGTTTGCTGATATCTGAGGGGGGGTTTAGTTTCAGACCCCCTTACCTTCCAATTAAATATGGTGGATTGCCCTACTCAGTAAAAAACACTGATCTCTAGAAAGTGTGAATAAAGAGGCCATTGCATTGATACTATTTTTAGAACAAAGACATAGACTCATTTCTGGTACCACTGGGTGTTATATATATTGGTTAACTTCTTTAAAATTTTGGTAGATTTGGTACATTTTTGAAATATCTGTACCCAAGAAGTTTATTCTTCTTGTAAAGATTCCGTCTGAATATTGGGAAACAGTTTGTCATTGTGAGGATGACTGAGCACTGGGTGCCTAGGAGGGTTGTGGATTTGCCATCTTTGAGGCTGTTCAAAAGCTGTTTGGACATGGTCCTGTACAACCAGCTTTGAGTGGTCCTGCTTGAGCAGGGCCATTGGACCAGATGACCTCTGGAGATCCCTTCCAGCATTAGCTGTTCTGTGATTCTGTAAAGAGATGACTGGTGCAAAGGGCCTATTAATGATTCTCTCTTTCTGACAGGGAGCTTCTGGTACATGTCTGGACTTACATGTCATCTATATTATTTTGATAAAAACAGATAAATATGCAGCCTGCTGTAAGGTGCCATAGTTGTATAGTTTTGCCTGTTTATTCTAGCTGAAAACCAGGAAAAAATACCAACCCAACAAACAACCTCAGTGAGTATAAGGTATCTGAGCACAAATTTAACCACATCTACTTTAGGTCTTTTAAAGGTAAAACTGTCAGCAAAATATCACACCCCAAACTGACACAGTTATACCAGTGTGAATTTTTATATGTAGGCCAACTCTTGCTCTACTATACGTAAACTGAATCACAGGCTGCAGTCCAATTCCCTTAACAAAAAATAATTGGCAGAAACCTCTGCTGCCAGATTTGGCAGTGCAAAAGCTGTACAGGCATGCAGGCTGATTTAGTCCTGTTTTCAGAGGCACTTCTTCAGGACCAAGTTACCCTATGTGAGTGAGGCATCATTAGGATCTTGCCCTGCTGTTGCCCATTTATTTAGGCTGTTTAACTCTGTGTACACACAACCACTCTCGTGGGGGCTATATACCCTGATGCTGGATATTATCCTGGATATTAGTCCACGAAGAGCTCAGTAGCATAAATGATATTCCCAGTCTGCCCCATCTTTTTTGCAGGTGCTGCAGCAACGATACCACCTGGACTCCCAGCATCTACATCCTGGTGTAGATACTTTGAATATATGTATAATCATGAGCTCTGCCCACCATACAATGCTAAACTGGCATAATTTTGAACATTGTGTTCTTTTTTACTTTATTGTCTGTTTTCTAAGGTGTTTCCTTCATATCAACGTTTTTTTTTGTTAAATACAACACCTAGAATTGTACCTTTTTGCACACTCACCCAAATAAAAAATGAAATTACTGCCTAATTAACTGACTATAAGAGCTGAGACTTTATGAGAAAAACAGAGCATTCATTAGAATTCAAATCTTGGCATTATTGCAATGTATGCAAAACCATTTCTGTCATTGGTTAAATTATCACTTACTCAATTTCATCTATCTTATTAAAAGCTACATTGGAACAGCCTGTTGCTTAAATGAACATACCTCCCCATGAATATGTTGTTTTGATTCCATGATTCTTTTTTTATTAAATCTGTTTATGAGCTGAGGAAAGTGAAAGACAAGTGGAAAAAATTAGCAGCTGATATCCCTGGTTCTGACTGGATACTTCTATGTGTTTAATATTTAGTCGATTTTAGATTTACAAATAATCTTGATATGTATGCAGTACTGAAATGGTAAATATTCCTTCACTGGGTATTTCTCAATAAAAATAACAGTGAATGTAATGTTTAATGATCACTGGTTTTCTTGTCTTTGAAATATATAGGTGACTACTTGGTTTAATAAAGTCTCACTATAATTAGTGATGCACACTTACAAGAAGCCAAAGTGTTCAAATTCAAGCCATGTTAAGGCTTTCTTATGTTTAAAATCCATCCATTCGATTAGGTGGAAGGGTCATAAACCATTCTGTGAAATCCAGCGCTGATATATCAGTCTTGAAGGGTGTTAATTTGGTTCTCCAGTTCTGATTTGTTTGGAAGAACATATTAATTGCTTGTTAGACAGAATTAAACCATTTTCTGCTAAAAAAGAAAAACGGAATTACTGAGAATAAAAAGCTGGATCTTTGCAGAGCATTTTAGTTCTGAATACAGCAGCTTGTTTTGCAAAAGGGAGAACAGGAGGGTTCTGTCTTTTTGCATCTTTAAACAGCTCTGAGAAACAAAGGCTGATAGAGCTGAGAGATGAGAAAGAGGGAGCACTTTATCCCTGCCAAAAAAAAGAAAATAAAAATTCTTAAGGTCATAATATTATGTGGTCTGCCTCATCATCTTTCCTGGCTCATAACTCAAACAGTCGGGAAAATGATTGCAGAGAAGCTCTTTCACATGAAAGCAAAAGCGCTTGGTTCTATTGCAGTCACAGATTCTACCTGGGGCCTGATCCTGTCTCTCCTGAGGCAGGGCAGAGTCCTGTTAATGTCAATGGAGAATAACTTGGGCATCGGGATGTACATGGATTAAGTCAAGACCAAAGTCATAGCCACCAGAAATCCAGGCAGAAGGGTTTCTTAAAAATTATATTCTGACATGACAGTGTCCAGTTTAGAATACCAGCCAGTTCAAGCAGGTGCATAGCTCTGTGTTCTGTATGCGACATGACTGTAGAGGAGACACTCCCTGGACAGGCAACAAAGTGAAGGGTAGATGTCCTCATGCTCGTATAAATTTCTTTTTCTTAGAAAAATCATGGTACTAAGTGAATTTTCTAGATATGGAATTCATGCAAAACCGCATAGAACATAAAAAACCCATATTCCCATGGTAGGATTTTAGGTATCCATTTAAAAATGGTAGGGCAAGGCTGTCCCTCTGCTACATCGCCTGATGCACTCCCATGAGGGCTACCCTTTCTGTCATGCATTCAGTTGATTTTTGCATAAGAGCTGTAAGGAGGAAGGACCTATCCATTCACATGAGCCCAGGCTCATCCCTCGCTGTGTGTGAACATAAGCACCCAGTGTGACCAGTGCAGTGAGGGACAGAAAGCTTGAAAGGAATCCTTAGTGAGTAGGATGCTTCTCTGAGGAGGACCACATGAACATGAGAAGTGGCCTTGATTATTTCCTACAACAGCAGCTGGTGTCTAGTGTGTTGTGTCAATAATACATTGATCTCTCAACAGTAGGTAGATGAAAAGGAAATAATTTTCTGTATCTACCTACAAATCTACCAAATACCTAGCTGTTTCTGGGGCTTGATTGTTGAATGAACTGTGATTCCCAAACTTTGCTATTCCATATTTTTGAAGGTTTTTTATTTGCTTCCATATAAGGTGATTCTCCTGTGTAGGTTTTAATGTTCCTTTTGTTTAGTTTGAATTTCCAGCTTCTTAGAACACATTGTGTTTAAAGCTGAAAGGACAGTCATCAGCTTTTCATGATAATTTCAGTTTGCACTTGTGCTCTCAGATAGGTGTGAAGAATACATGTGGGAATATTTTTAACTCAGTATTTGTATTCAATAGATATTACAGGGTTTAAATACCCCTTCAAAATCTGAAGTATGTGTGCATAGATACAAAACTTACTTGTTGCAGTGGCCTTGCCATATCTTGGCTCTCTGCCTTGATTGCTTCAATTCTTATGATTTCAGCAAAGAGCAATACTGGATACTGTAGAAACACTGATGGAAGACTTCCTTTGTGTAATTTCCTTTTGCATGCCTTAAAACCAGTGATCTGAACCTTGTGCTTTGTTGCTAACAAGGGTATGTTTTTCTCTTTCCTCCTTAACTCTTTAGCAGCCTACCAGACCTCTTGTTTTGTCTCCCTGATTTTTGCCCCTGAGCTGTCAGAGTCAGGAGCTGTCACCCAAGCTTGACATTGTCACTGCCAGTTACTTGATCTTGGCTATGAGTCCATGCTACCAAATGCAAAACAAAAACCCAAGTCCAAACCTAAACCCATATACCTCCTTCATTAGGTCTGATCTTACCCTTAGGTAAGACAATGATAAGTCTTTTGGGGGATGGAATGAGGCTTTTTTTAAAGCATTTGAGATATTTGTGCTTTAGGAGTGATGTTGTATTGGCCATAAGGGCTAGCTACTAACTTACATCATCAGGTTTAAATTAAAGTGGTTGGCTCTAGCACAAATACTGGAATTTCTCCACTGAAGGCAATAAAATAACGTTTGGCTTTTTCTGAATTTCTGTAACTTTGTTTGTGAAATAAAGGTCATCCAGTTTTTCAGATTCAGTTGTCTAAACTTGTTTTGTCCATCTGTTTTTCTCCTGGCATGCAAACCAGCAAATCCTTCATGTAAGTGCTGTTTCATTGTTCTTCCAGAACAGTGAGGATGAACAATCAAGAATATTATTGTTCTCTAAATAAAACATAATTATTCTCATTTTCTCTAAAGAGGAAAATATCTATTAGCAAGACAGATAGCATTGTGAAGTCCATAGCAAAATAGTGATAATATGTTTGTTAGTAATCAAGATAAAATATAGCTTCATTTTTAAAATGGCATCTAAGATACAGTGAAACAACAAAGATGTAAATAATTAAAAATATTTTAACATCAATGTTTGTTCTTCTTTTTTTTTTTTTTTTTTAAATTTCTGAGAGACTCATTCATAGCCATCTTCAGATTTGGCCACAGTTTAGTGGGCATGTATTTCAGCACTTCGCAGTGAAGTAATTTACTTAAGCTTTTATGCATTTGTAAAGTAGCTATGAATTATAAATGTATACTTTTAACACTATAAAAAACTAATAGTCCTTGCTTTTTTCACTGCAATGGGTAGGTGAAAATAGTGTAAAATTTATAAAGTTTCTGTTGATTCAATTTTTTGGAGTCAGATTCTGATCTATATTTAGATTTGCTAGATTACGGAAAAGTATCAGTGAGATATGACTGTCAGAGGCTTACATGCTGCTTCAGAGAAAGCTGAAAACAGGAATGCCTT
Source organism: Dryoscopus gambensis (assembly GCA_013389985.1). Lineage (NCBI taxonomy): Eukaryota > Metazoa > Chordata > Aves > Passeriformes > Malaconotidae > Dryoscopus > Dryoscopus gambensis. The sequence continues at coordinate 286,528 of WEIT01036313.1, read as the reverse complement.
AAATTGTTAGAAACTAATGACAGAGTCAGTGTGGGTGAACACTGAACAAAGACAGAGATAAGGCAGAACTAAACACTTCAGAAATGTTGCTGTTTTCTGGCAGTAATGCTTTTTGTACCTTTGATGGGGAAGGATGGCAACCCTGTTGTCACATGAATTTGTCACCACAGGAGCAGGGAATATGACTTTCAAGCAGCATGGGCTAGGTTGGGGTTTTACCTGAGGTGATGCATGAGGATGATGATGACAGCCAAAATAGTTCAGCAGGGCACGGCAGAGCCGCCACAAAGGACTTAACCTTCGCCTGGCAGCAGCCCTGCTGCACTGCGGAGCTTCAGCTCGTGCCATGGCACAAGGCACAGCAGAGCCTGACTGCAGTCAGTACTGTCAGTTCCTTTAGAGGAGTGCTAGTTGGCTTCATCAAGTATTGCTCCTTTTTAAGGAAATAATTGTATTGTTGAGTAACTTGTGTTCCGTATCAACATTTGACGCGAAGCAAAGGAAGCGGCTCTCTAGGATGCCTTTGTGAGTTGTTCTCCAGAAACCAGTCAACTAAGAACTAAAAAGGGTACATAAAAAAGCATAGAATTTGAGTGAGATTTAGGTAAAGACAAGCAAAAGACAAGTTAATGCATCAAAATTATTTGTGCAATGCAGCAGCAACAATTTAACATAATTTCCACAGGAGAAAACATGGCCTGCAAATTTTCCTTTTCCATGTCAATTAGCTTTCCTCATGCTTTGCCAAATGCCTTTAGCAGCACCTAGAATTATTGTGATAATGGAAGTTTAACTTGGCAAGAGGCAGAGGAACTCAGTCAAACCCAGAATAATGAAACAACCCTTCACACTGACATGGGAGTAAACACCCATCTCTCCCTGACTCTCATGTGTCTGCGGCACCTAAGTGTTCATGTCCCCCCTCATGCAGCACAGTGGTGATTTGAAGTGGTCAGTGGGCTTTTTACAGGCTACACTGGCCTGACCAGACTGTCCTGCAGTCAGACTTAGTTAAACTAGTCTGGATTCTTTATTATGTAGACACTGCTACCATATATCCTGTTTTCCTTGAAAATAATTTATTTTTTCATTTGTTTGGCAGGAAAAGAATGCTTTGCCATTTGCTCAGTGTTTTAGGCTGTCTGATGCCTGCTCAGGATGCTGGGTCTGACCATGCTCTGTGCACCCTGGAGGGCAGCTGGGCATGACAGATGAACTCTAAAGCCTCAAGTTCCAGGATATATTGGTCTGCCTATATTTGCATAACAGATTTGTTAAGATCCATATGCATCATCTGCGTTATAGAAGAATCAGGTGCAGAAGTGTGGCAGCCCTAGATACAGACCCCAGTTTGCATGCTGTTAATACTCCATTGCTACTCTGAGAGGAAAAACTTCGATGTATGCTGCTCCTAGGATTACCCTCAGACAGTGGCCACACGAAAAATTTGCCTAGGTAAATCTTTTTGCTTTGCCTTGTTCAGATCCTGCTATGCCTCTGGATTGCTGCATACCAGGATGAGTTTTAAGGACATTCCACTGGTGAGAATCTGCCCCCGAAAAATGAAACAAAAGCGATACTGCCTCTCATTTTGCTTATAAAGGAACACAGCCCTCTAACCTCACCTTGTAAGCACTTTGAATGGAATCATCAGGTGGTGTAAAGTGCCTGCACTCCACAGAGGAGAGGTGTTTCTGTGTGCCAGTGTTCCTGGGGATGTCAATGAGAGCTCTTCATACTGCGCATTCACAAATGAAAACCTGTGGCAAGTGAGCCTGAGTTGAATGTGTTTGTGAGCATAGATTGATCTTGCCATGAAGCAGACAACAAATTTTATTTGAACTCTGTCCCCCTTGTAACTTTTTCTTTGCAGTCCTCAATATGTTTTTGCATTTAGGGACTGCAGAGACCTTCTGTAGCTGTGCTAACACATGCCAGTTCCCCTGGGTTAGACTAAAAAGCTGTTTAGCCTGGTAAAACTCTTCACAGCTGTTAGCCAAAGATTGTGTTGGATGAGGGGCACGCCCCATATGTCAGAGAGTGCAGAGTTCACATGTTGATAGGGTTTCACATTTTAATTTTGCTTTCCACAAATAGTGAAGATTGAACAGCAAGCCTCCTATGACAGAATGATTGCATATAAAGCAAACTAGGATTGATCTCAATTTGACAGTGAAGTACTATTTTGCCTACTTAAGCCAGGAGCACATAAGTATTCACCAAAGAAATGAGTGACCTGCCTCATCTTTTGCATTGTAAAGTCATTTTGGCCACAGTTCTGCAAAGACAAGTACATGCTCAGCTTTTAGTATGAGGACTGTAATTAAAAGTAGCTTTGTCTGTTCCTGAACAGAACTGGTTACATACACTTTTATATGAACATGCATTTGAACACATCATAGAGTCCCGACACCTCTACAGGAAATGGCCCATCTTTTCGTAAGATTTGAGTTGCATTATGCTTTTTTCCAGCTTTGATCGCATGGTTTTACAAAAATGTAAACTTTTTTTCCCCCAGGATGACAATATATGTTATAAAATGTTTATGATTTAATTGAAGACATTTTCTCCCCTTTTTGGGACAGTTCCTTTTACAAGTAATTCAGAAGGTTATTTACTATAGAATGACAACAGCAAATCTGAGCTACTGATTTATACTAACCCAAGTGTTTTTAAATTATTATCAAGAAACATTGCTCAGGGTAAAATGAAATTATAAATATGTCCATGTAGCAGTAATTCAGACTGACTTGGAAATGAGAACTTCCTTGTGTGAATGAGAAAGACGAAAGAAAGCCTAAAGCTTTCCATAAAGTAGACAGCAGCTGTACGGAATAAGCCCTCTTTCAAAAGCCAGTGGCTTCTCTCTCCAGTGTGATGGCTTAACAACAAACTGACAGCACAGGTAGGTGTACTATGGCCTTAGATTTGAAAGGAAAGTGAGAACCCACCCACTATATTGGAAGCAAATATTCTGAAAGTTTCACACAGGCTTTGTTGGAACGTCAGGTTCTCCGCAGCATGTAAACACCAATAGAGGGGTTGATTTTAAACTTGCCAAACTTCCAGCCAAGAGTGGGTTTTCTGAGGAAAATCACATATGTCATCACCCTACACTGACTGACAGCTTGGGTCCCTTCTCTTAGTTCCACTGAAAAATGAGAGTGGTGGAGTCACTCCACTGGTCAGGGTTCCTAGCAAGTTTTCAAGATTAGTCTTTTGGATTTAGTACTGTAAAACTTCACATGCAATATTTAAAATCAAGTAAGTGATTGTAAATGCAGCAGAGTGCTATACATTCTTTTTCTTAACCCCCTTAAACTTCACCATGAATCATAGTGGTGGCTGCACAAGGAAGAGTGGTTAAAAATGAATCAGACAGAAGGGGAAAAAATGGTCATTTGTTCTTCCCTAACTTTCTTTTCAAGCCTAAGAAGACTTATTTGTGTAGTTTAATTTAATTTGTGTATCTCACTGTGATCTCATGAAGTCATCTAAATGAATCGTATGAGTAAAAATAAGAGGTTTTATTTCCATTCTTCTTTTTCCTAAGACCAAAATTATGTCCAATAAAAAGGAAACAAGATTTTAAATATTTAGGAGTTTAGTTTAGACTGGCTATACACACAAGGTTTATAGGCCAAAGTTTTCAAATATTTTGCTTAATTTTACATTCCAGATTTGTCTCTTCCATAAAAAAGCCACAGTAGCTTTTGGCATTAGTGGGACATACAGGCACTTAGTGGTTTTAAGTCAAACCAAATGTGAGTCTGGTCACTTAATTATTTCTGAGTTTTGCTTTAAATGTCCAACGTTATACCCGCTAAAGATTTCTGCTGAGAACATTGTTCCAAAGCACCTAGATTTTTTTTTTTTTTTTACTGACTCCCGAAAGCCTTCAGCTCTTCCCTGGATGCTGAGAGTGATCTCCTTCCTGGCACAGCGAGTAGGGCTGCTCCATTCCCAGTCCATACCTTGGCACAACACAGATCCAGCAAGAATTGTTTGTGGCAATCCTTGGCTCCTTCCCTGCAAAAACAGCAGGTGCCTACTGAAATGCAGTAAGGCTCCTTCACAAAGGGCTTAACCCCCCTTTTTTGGATGGAAGCTGTAAGATTAACGTAGGCTTGGGAGCCTAACATAGACTTGGAAACCTGCCACCAGGAACTGCATTTGGTAACTTTGGTCCAGCCTTTATCAAGTCATTCTTGGACTGCAGATTTCTGCTTCTGCTTTTAAAATGAGTGCTCACATCTGTGTGATACACAAGCCATGAAAGGTTTCTCTAAATTTGGTTTTTTACTTCTAAGTATGGCGTAAACTGCAGGATATTTAATATATTAAATTCACCAAAGGTAGAAGCAGTTGGAATTTAAGCAGGTTGTGTTACATTCCCTACATGGACATGATGTTACCAGTGTAAAAGTAAAAAGTGCTCTTACCACTGTACACTCTGCATTCTTAACCTTTTAGCATGGCAAGAGTGAAAGACACAATACATTACAGGAGGGCAAAGGGAGAAGGAAAAAAATTTTCCATGAGTTACAAGAAGGGAAAAATTGATGGCTTAAGCTCAGTCATGATACCTATGAAGTATTGAATTCTTGCCTTGAACTTAAGGATGTAGCTTTTGACAGGTTGCTGAGAGCCAGATTTTTAAAAATTCCTCCATTTTTTTTCTTAATTATTGTCAGATCATTTAGATGACTAAATGCACCTACAAGCTGAGATGGTAAATGCTGATGCACCATATTAGGTGGCTGCAATGATACACTGCAGCTCATCATCAGAATTCAGATGGAAGTCAAGTTCTGTTTTAAGAAATATAGTGATGAATCTGTCGTGCTTGATTTTTTAAAAAATAAAAGGCTGAGTCTGTACACATTCTAAAGTTAATGAAGAACTTTATGTTTATTTTAGTGCAAATCTGTTGTGTTGCCACTAAAGATCACTAAAATTCTGATGTTATAAGATAGAACACTCTTTAGACTGTAATAGAAGGATCTCTCTCTGAAGGTAAATAAACAAGCTAAGATGTTACTAAGGCAACATCATATGTAGTAAACAAGAAGTAATAACCACTACAAGATTTAAGCAACATGCTAACATATGCTGAAATCCTTGAACAATATAAGGAGTCTGATCTGAGTCAGATCAATTAACAACATTGTTTCACTTTAGTGGATGTTGTGGAATTTGACCCAAGATGATCCTGAGACTTCTGGAACTGATTGACTGAAAATATTATGAAGATCTAATTAAGTAATTATATCTGTTGTGTAACTTCCTCATGGTTAGGTGCTCTTTTGTTCTGTTAAACAAAAAACCACCACTTACACACCAAAAGATGCTTGGAATGCAGGGGCTTTTGACATTATTAGCATATTTTCCTTGGAATTTTATTCACAATAATGTGGAATTCAAAACTATCTTAAAGAATACTCTGTATGGTCTGTACCCTTGTGTTTGTGAATGTGTTCAAAGAGCTTCTCACTGACCTGAAGAATGGCAACTTTAATGTTTCTTCTTTTATTGTATTGTGTTTTTAATCTCTTACTGATGCACATGCAAGAATTACAACTTTTCAAGAGTTAAAAAGTTTTTTGTATCGAGTCTATCTAGATAAACCGATAATAAGGAGGTGATAGTAGTTTTAAGCTGATTTTAAAAAGGGATTTGACAGTCATTCAGGAAAACATTTGTCTTAAAGGGAATAAAAGTGATTATAAAATAAAATAAGTGACATAAAAGGCAGTGACAGTTTGTAGAGTGGGAGTGGGAGAGCTCCATTGCCTGTGTTCCCTCTTAAACTTTTCTAATTAATTGATAATTCTTCTAATTTTTAAAAATTTCTTTTACATTAAAATTTTGCAGTAACTTGAAGGAAATGTTGTGCCTTCCCACCCATTCTCAACAAGAAGCTGCCTGGCACAGCCAGCCCACTTCTGTCTTTGGTTCAGTTGCTCCCTGGTCCTTAGCTGTGATGGAGCAAAACATGGAGTTTTTATTCAAGGAAGAGAAAAAGCTGCAAATGTCCAGAAAATTCCAGCCTGGGTTTGGAATACTTTAGATCCAACCAGCTGAGCTGTCTTGCTTCAGTTTTATGCTAAATGTCTTCACTTGTGATTGACTTGTGATAGTCACAGCCCATGTAGAGCTCGTGTGAAAGGACTGCTAAGTGCAGTGACTTTAAAAAGCTGTTTTCTGAAGGCTTGCAGTTGAAGAGAGGAGGAGAGGGATGATGCTTGTCGTTTTAATCAAGTCACCCATGGGCCAGCCCTTGCAGAGCAGGGGGCATCATGACCCTCAGGCAATAAAGCATCCTTTGCTGTCCATGTCAGTGCCTTGATGCTGTTCAGCGCTAACCTATATTACCTGTTCTGGGGATGTGGTCCAGCTCTCTTACTCCATAGCTGCATACTACAAGGACTGATTGGCAGGCCCAGTCCCTCAGAGGTGTGAATGACTGTCTTACCAGACAAAGAGAGACTAGGATTGGTCATGAGACACCAGAAAGTATCTTCTAGTTTGTTTAGGGCTGAGTAGATTTAGCTTCTCCTTTGAGTCAATCTCAAAGATTTCAACAGCCACAAGGACCAGCCTTGATCCTGCTAAGCCTTTCTTGAAAGAGGAATCTTAATTTATGCACGTCCCAGTGACTTTGATGGAACTGCTCACATGTGTAAGAGTCTGTAGTATCAGCAACCCTTAACTAACACGGGAGTTATGTAAAACTGCATGGCATCTGTAAATAAACACAACACTACAGACCCTGGTGTGCTGCTCTGCTCCTTTTTGGACACACTATCCTATCTTTGCTGAGGCAAAGTCTTCCCTGCTCTCTTCGCATCACACAGATGGGATCAAAAAGCTGAAGAACTGCGTTTTCATGACGGGAGTCCATCACAGGAGCATTGCTATTAGTCTTTGCTAGCCATCAATGTCTGGAAATTTCACAGTCAAGTTGCTAGTGATTGTATTGAAAGGGTTTATGTGTGGGTGGCTGAAAATATGGTGCCTGGCCCCTGGTGCCAAACTCTCAGGCAATATCAGCTGTCTTTACACAAGTGATGAGGCAGAATATGTTACTTTAAGTTTAATATTCAGAACTTTGTCTCTCTTGCTGTCAAAAAAACTATACATGTGGAGGAGATGGCTGAATACAGAAAGTGCATAATTAAATACCTCAGCACACAAGAAGACATCATCTAGTTTTCATGGGGAAAGGTGGTCTGAAGTAGTTTTTTTATTGTTTACACTTAAATTTGTCTCTTCAAATTATTATTTTATTTAATACAGCAGCAATTTCTGTCTGTATCAGTAGTAACTTAGTTTTAGATTCTCTGAATGTGTGGTTGACTTTCCAGTGCTTTATCATGTGTATACAGATAGCCAGGAGCTTGGCTGTGCCCCTCACACTTCATAGAATGTTTCCCATTTGTTTTTTACTCACTGTATTACGTACCATTACTAAAAAATATGTGGGAAATGAAATTGGTGAATTCTATCCCTGTTTTTGCTGGTGCTTCTTTTTCTATTATGAAATTAAGTAATTTGTGGCTTAAACATTGGGAAGGAGTGGGTTTAAAAAGGAGAAAGGAAATGGAGAAAAAGTAATTCCTGAAGAGAAAGAGAGTAATCTCACATTTTGTCATCTTCTTTTCTTTTATAATGCTTGTGGAAGCTGGTGATACCCTCCAAAGGATGTTGAACACATGGTCAGCAGGACAAGGTCTTTTGGGCCACCATTTATCCCTAGAAATAAGAAAGAAGTGAAATGGTGATTGTTGGTGCTTTCTCTGGAAAGGGCCCCTGGTCGTCGAATCAGAGAATCATCAAAGGTGAAAGAGACCTTTAAGATCACCAAGTCCAACCATCAGCCCAGCACTACCACTGTAACCCCTACACCACTAAACCATCACCCAGTGTCAAATCCAGGTACCGTCTTCAGGGATGGTGGCTCCACCACCTCTGTGGGCAAGCTATTCCAGTACTGACCACACAAACAGAGAAAACATTTTTCTTATATCTCATCTGAATCTCCCCTGTCTCAGCTTAAGGCCATTCCCTCTGGTCCCCTCACTGCAGGCATGGTAGAAGGGACTGGCCCTCACCTCACCACAACCTCCTGTCAGGGACCTGTCAAGAGCGATGAGGTCCCCACTGAGCCTCCTGTTTTTGAGAATAAACAAACCCAGCTCCTTCAGCTGCTCCTCATAAGACGTGGTGTGCTCTACCTGTGAATATAAATTTTTAATTTTTTATAGTTTTTATTAATTTTTAGTTGAGAGTATTCCTCTCCCCTTTCTCTCCAACATGTTTGTTTGCATACCCATGCTTTGCAATAATGGCCACCAAGCTGCTTAGAAAAAAACCCCAGGCATATGTGCTAAACTATTTTAGGGGTTTTTTTATGAAGCAGCAGAAAAAATTCACTAAAAGCCATAGATGCCTTCAAGATTTAGTGTTAGCCTTCAAAAAAGTTTAGCAGTGGGTAGTTTGGAAAAGGATAATATATACATATTTAAAGATAAACTGTTCTTTATTTCTCTCTGCAGCAAACCATATTGCTGATTAACCACTGCTTTCATAAACTACAAGTGGGCCATTTAAGCTGTTTCACTGCTGGTTAATGTACTGTATTGTGCTCCCTCTTTCTACAGTACCTCGCTAGTGTTTTGTTTTTATTAGAAATTCACCTATCCTTGTCTACTGAGGAGAAAAGAAATTACACTACAGAGCCCTACAGCCCATAAAATGGCAGAAATTCCTAAATAAGAGCGGCCTGAAACTGAAACCTCTGTCTGCCTGCACTGTAATGAAATGCATGACTACAAGAGATAATAATAATTGCAGCAATAGCTCGTTACAGCTCCCAGATGATTTGGTGCTGTCAGGAGTGCACTGTCCTCTGACATCCCAGGAGGCGAACAGCATCACTGACTGCAGGCCCTGATTGGTGTAGTGAAATATTGCTGGCAAAAATTAAAAGGTCTTGGTGTCAAAATAATTCATGATATGCATATCTTCCATTCTGATGAAATGGCTGATATCTGGATTAGCAAGATAATAAAACTGATCAGGCTACAGTTAAACAATTTAAGCTGGAGAGCTGTTCATTTTGTAGGTGTCACTTGTCAGATCAAGGGGTCAGAGCGGGATGAAAGGCTCTCCCCAGTAACCTTCTGATGATTTGGATCTGGAATGTTCTTCATGATTTGTCCAAAGTTTTCATCACTGTGCTGCCTGGTAGCATTACCACGGCAGGCTCTGTTCTGACATTCAAATCCTGGGAATGACAGGTTATTAGGAGAAGAGAACTGGCTGTACATACATTAAACCCCATATCTTTGACCTGTAATTTGAACTGATAGTGATATTGTAATTGAGTGAGTAAAAAAGGGAATTTTTTATTAAAACACAGGAAGATGAAGAAAACGTTTATTTTCAGGCGATTTATGGGTTCATAAAATAAGCTTTTTTGATGATGGTTTATTTTATGGCTCTTGAAATGCTGAGCTGTGTGCTTACTATTTATTTCATGGAACAGTTATTTAAAATATCGTTGCTTCCCATATATCTCCAGCCTGTTTGTCAGTAACGGAGCTTGTGCAGATGGAGAGATACCCGTTTCATATGGGAGTTCATGTATTTGAATAGTTCAGGGATTATCCCAATAAAATGGACCCAGGAAAATATTGCACCCAGTTAATGCTCATTGCTTCAGAGACCCCTAATGTCCTTTCTTGACACCTTATTGCAGGAGATTATTACACAATGGATCTTCAGTCATATGGTGATAGGGAGTGGGGCAGAGCAGGGCTATCAGGGTAATTGACTCCCGTGCACGGCAGCGTTACACACTTGAGTAACTAATTTAATGGAATGTGTTTCCATGTTCTCCCACACAGCCCTGCCCCAGCATAATTCTCCTCTGGGGGCACCAGCAATTCAGGACAGGTGAAGAGTGGCACAAAAGCTCTTGATTTCCCAAAAATGGGACCACAGCTTCTGTGGTAAATCTGCTGCCAACAAAACGACTGCCTCTGAGCCCAGTAAATTAATTGGAGTTACCAGGAATTCTCTGCTCCGCATGAAACCAGACCTCCAGTGCTTGTATGACAATTTTTGTTGTTGCTGATTGTTATTGTATATGACTATTAGGTTTTGTTGCACAGTACAGAGATGATGGTTTGGCATGGGTGAAGCACTTAAATGATCCACCAATAGCAGGAATTGAGCTGGATGTCTGCAGAATTCTGCATCTGTGTGAGAAGCACCACTCCCTTGAAACTTGAAGGAGTCTTGTGCTATTTCAGCATGAGCTGGTCCTCACATTGGTTCAGGCAAAGGCTTTAATTTTTTTTCTTGGGAAATGCAGAGAAGAAGAAATGGCTGGCTCTAAACAAGGCAGCTGGATTACACTGATGCCATTTTTTGCTTCTGAACTGTTCCTAGAGATGCAGTGAAGTGAGAATCAAAAATCACTGTCAACAAGTTTTTTTTATTTCCCTTTTACTATGGCACAATCTTTACCCAAATGCTTGGCCATATCATAAATGTTAATAGAGTATATATGTTAGAATATACTTAATTGCTGTGGGTTTCTTCTCTGTTAATTTTCACCAGCAAGATTACTGATCCCTGAGAAGCTTTGGGTTCACTGCATTTGCATGACAGCTCCTTCTTCAAAAAAGGTACCAAATCTGGTATTCACATACCAATCTTCTTTTAAATCAGAAACCAAGATCTGCAGACAATATTTTTGCCATAGAATACTTGTCCTGACTTTAATATTCCGCTATTTGAGTAGATTCAAAAGAAAATACTTCACAGAAGACTTTTACTTAATTAGCCCCCACCCAGAATAACTACCTCTTTTTTTGCTTGTAATTACATCACAGTTGTCAAGTGAATATTGATGCTTATATAATTAAAGAATTGATCCTTAAAGAATAATAATGTGATAGTAATATTTGCATAATTGTATTAAAAAAAGTTTCCAGAATGTAAATTTTATGGCCCATCTTTCAGAGGGATTTGTATATGCTTGCCCTTACAGTTGGGTCAAGTACAACAGAAATTTGTGAGCTTACCCTCATGAGTAAAGTTAAATAAGTAAGCATATACTTTCAGGGCTAAACCTATAGATTCTCCTTAATGCAGTCTCCCCAGGCTACAGTGAATGATATAATGGTCTTTAGCCATAAACTGTATTGTAGTTTTGGAAGGACACAGAGTTCAGACCTTGCAAGTAGTTTTGCTTTGCTCTGTGCCATTAAGATATATGCACAGTTTGCTTTTATGATGTTTGCTGTCATTTAATTACTGATGCATCAAGATGATCTTCCCAATTCAATTACATTAAAATTAATTATTATCTTGGTGCTTTTTTTTCGCAAGTCAACTGAAGATTTTGGGATGTTGCCTTCTCCATGCACCAAGTATGCTCATGATCTAAATTGAAGGACTGTGTGCTTGAGGACTGTTTGATGGACTTCCAGATGTAACTTTTCTTTTCTTGTTAGTTAAAAATTGGAATTCATGGAAAGTAGTGCAGAATTTGGTTTCTGACACATAAACTAGAATAGTTTAGGGAGGTCTTTAATGAAGATTGAGGGCAATTTCATCTGCTCTTCCTCTCATGTGCAGAAAATCATGGGATAAGTCATCATTGGTAAGCCATCTACTTTTGTGGGAGGTTTTGGTGCAGAAAGTCAGAATTAACTATTGTGAGTGTATTTCTAAGTGTGGTATAAAAACAGTATCAACCTTTTTTCTCTTAGTTTTTCTCCCTGTGTGGACATGGAGAACTCAAATTTTTCATTATGTATTATAGTTATGTGTAAAAATATATGGTATGACAAATTCTGATTTTTTGCATTTTTATGGGTATTTCCTGGTGGCTGGCTTTCCATAACTTTAGGCATAATCAGTAATATACAAATTGTGTCTGGGGAAAGGTTGTTGAAAATCTTTGAATTTATACAACAATAACTGCGGTATTTTCCCTCTTAGCTTATCGCAAATTTTCACAGAAATTCAAGTGCATTCCTTATGGAAGCCAGGTGAAAGAACAGGATAGGAAAGACATGGAATTTTTAAAAAAGCATTTCAAGCTAGATTTAAACTCTTAGATTCTGATTAAATCCAAACAGCCTGATTTCAATAAGCACATTTGATTCAATTTTTTTCTTATACACGCTATGTAAACATAGGTATCAATGTAGTTAGAAAACGGTATATAGTGAATTTTATATGCAATATATATTGTTTGGGAATAGATGTTTATATTTTACTTACTTTGCTATGCAATTCAACCAGCTGTAATGAAGACAAATAATTTTTTTGGTCTTCTATTATCTTTTCTGTGTTACAGACATGTATTTGAGTCTACACATACCAACAATAAAGATGCAAGAAGATATGAAAAACAGGGGGAGATCAGTTGATTACACACATAAAAAGCTATGAATTTATTGTTTCCACATCAGCTGTACATTTTGGAGATACATAAGAAATGACTCTATAGCTTAGCTTATTTGATTTCCTTACAGGTTTTATGTCTTTACCCCATTTTAATTTTTCATTAGAATATAATAATAGCCACAGGAAAAAATGATTTGGTCTGTGATCTATTTCATTATGTTCTCATCATAAGGAGAGAATCTGAAGTGGGAGAGCATCACTAATTTTTCGGCACAGTAATTTATTCTACAGTATTTAAATGTTGTAATTTTCACACTGAGGCACATGCTGCCACATCTATCGTCCCCTGGACTAGTCTCTGTCTTGCTCTTTCCTTTTCATCTGTTTTGTTTTTGCATTTTTTTTCATAAATTCGACAGATGGCCTCTTGATGAATCCTTGATAATACTGTCATGTAAAGCAGCTAAGACTAGAAATCATCTCACAACAATTTTTCATTGCAAAGAGAAAATTGAAGGCAGACAAACATCGCTAAGTCCATAACAACAGAGACAAAATATCCACTTCATGTAAATAAAGAGGACAAGCTTTCCTTATAATGCTCAAACACTAATGCTAGTATCCTTTAAAGCCTCTGGATTTTTTTCTGCTACATTTAATTCATCTTTCAAGCCTTGGGTTTGTTTAGCATTTTGTTGGTTTCATATTCAGAAACATTTTCTCAGCTCTTAATGTGTTCTTTCTCCTCCTTAGTCCCCCTCCTTTTAGGTCTTTATAATTGTGGATCAGGTGAAGTTTGCTTCCCCTCATTTCAAGGTCATGCACCACTAGGACCATTTTCCTGACTCAGAGGGCACGTAATTTCACAGCCGTGTACTCCTCATTAATCCACCCTGAGTGGGTGCTCAGGAAGTTCCAGATCACAGATTTGTTTTTGTCTTGTTCTCTGACTCAGTGCTTCACAAAAGGATTAGATTAACCCCTTTTGATTGTATTTATATCTTACTGCATCGTGATAGAAATAAAGTGATTTCTTCTTCTCCCTGCGTAACCTTCCCACCCCTTCCACCTTTGCACTGGGGACCAATAGCATTTCTTTTCCAATAGTGTTCAGTTAAAGGGAAGCTTGTGGCTGACAGAGAGAATTATTTGTTTTCTCTTTGCTCTCTTAATGCAGCTTTAATGCATGAATCTATTTCTTCCCATTTGCAGAGATTTGTTTATTAACTTTGAATGTTTTTTGTTTAACTGGAAACTGCTTCAGTCCCCTGGCTCTGAACCTGGTCTCATCTGGACCTGAATTGCCCTGGATCCAAACAAAGAAGAAAACAAAAAAACACGGCACAGTGACTACAGGAGAGGATGGATTCTTTCCCCCTAGATATTATGCCCCAGCCAACTGCTTCAGCCTAACCCCTTCACCTGGGAGCTCTTTTCTGCCTCCATTTGTTGGCAAAGTTCTCCTTGAGACCTGCTGGTGGGAGGGATCCCCACTCACTGCCCCAGGTGGGGACTGACTCCCCAGGTGGAGCCTGTGTTCACTGATGAGTCCTCAGGATTGGGGAACCTGGTGTGATGGAGGCCTCTGGAGGGTCTTGCATCCCCGTGCCACACTTGGCCTGTAGCAGAATGCAAACCATGTGGGAGCAGTGAGAAGTATTTTTAAATGGAGATGATCTGCTGCATTTAACATCTTCAGGGAGCAAGTTTTGGTATTCAGAGCAAGCCACTGGGAGACCTGCGCTGGCACAAAAGGTGCAATTACTTAACACTGGTCCTTCTTTCCTGTGTCTGCCATAGGAAAAGAAAATTCTAAGTTATATAAAGCCATTTTTTAATTCTTCAGGTAGGATTTGATTTGAGATAAAAATAGCCTACAGGGTTATGTGGGAAAAACAGCCTGCAGCTGTATGTGGGAAGCTCACAACCTTAACTCTTTCAACTATCCACTTTCTGTAATGGGAGTTTAGGTCAGTGCTGCACTTGTAAACACCTAACTTCAGGTCCCTCAATCTGAATAGGAGTCCACCCTTAGCATCCTTATACTGGACCTATCTTAAAGCTACAACCATAGTAATACCTACACTTAATTTGTGGCATCTCTTGTTATTATTATGAATCATTGTGTTTCCTATGGAGCTGGCAATTAGAAAACCAAGAAGCCCCCTAACTCTAGACATTGGCCAATATTGAAGTGGCTAGTGGTCCCAGATCCACTAAGACTATCACTGAAATGGATTAGATTCAAATTGCATGTTGGGGGTAAGGGGATGCTGACAATTGCCTCAGGAATTACCACAGAGTTTCAGAATGGTGGATAGCAGAGGAAGGAGGAGGAAAAGATTTTGGCCAGCTTAGAGGAATAAAGAACTGAAAGGCAATGCAGAAAAGGAGACAGGGAGAAAATACTGAAATTAATTGGCATTCATTGGTCAGATGAACCAGACAAAACAGATAAATTAAACCTGGAGGTTAACGGGCTTTACCCGTCAGCTAACTGGTGAGACAGGCTGTGTGGAGGTTCCTAACTGGCCACAACTAGGCTACACTGGAAAGAGATGTGTACATTCCACTGGTTCCCTCTTTCCTGTTAGCTAGAAGGGGATAACTTACTGCATCCTGACTGTGCAATCACTTATTATTTCATATTGAAATTTATAAAACAGGGCAGGGAAATGCCCAGTCAAAACTGCAGAAAGTTCCCAAAATGTCCCCCTGCTTTGGCTCCTTCTGATCTTCCTGGTGGCTTAATTAATGAATCCGGTTTTGGGCACCCCAACACAAGTAAGACATCAATAAACTGAAGCAAATTCTGCAGGGGGCCATTGAATTTTTCAGGGGCTGGAGCACCTGTCCTGTGAAGTGAGGCTGAGGGGACTGGGCTCATTCAGCCTTGAGAGACCACGGCTTCTGGGGGACCTATCAAAAGTGTACCAGAATCAATGAGAAGCTTATCAAGCAGATAGAGACAGGAATTTACAGCAGTGTGTGCTGAAAGGACAAGAGACATTGGAACGGACAGAAACTAAAGGAAAATTGTATCCTAGCGGATAGAAGGAAAAACTGTTTCACTATGAGAACAGTGAAGCCATAGAAGAGGGTGGGTTAGCTCCTCACTCAGATGTTTACAGAATCTGTTAGAATTTTTTGTGTGATCAGCAACATCACCTGGTCTCATAGCAGTGCCTGGTTTAAGAAGGATGACCTGTCCAAGTTGTACTGCCCTCTGATTCACATGGGATGGAGGGGAATTCCTACCTAATTTTGATCTCCCTAAAGCAGTGGAGAGAAGCTTTCTCTTTCTGCAAATCTGAGTCCAAGGTGATAGATGGTCCCTGTTGGACCTTCTTTTGCCTTTTCACCTTTGGCATTATCTGCAGGATGATGATGAAGGAACCACAGCAGAGTTTCTCCCTTTGGGCTGTGGCCAAACTGACTGAACTTCTGGAGGCTCCTACCCCCAAAAGGGAAATACCCCCAAATGTTGCAAGCTCTTCTACACAGAGAGTACAAAATAAGATTTATATGGATATAAATCTATGAGAGTACTTTTTGATATCTTCTCTGGGTTTTGTTAAAGGAAGAGGGAAAGTCTTAGATGAGAATGAGAGGAAGTCTTGCTCCCAGCTGGGACCTCTCTCATGCTGAGTGCCACTCACTCTGGTGCAGATGGCTGATGACTTCTTTCTGTGAAGCAGGATAATTTTGGACTACCTGTGGGGCATGGAAGCTTATAGAAAATTAACAACATAGAATCACTTGTTTTGCATGGGAGGAGACACTACACTGCAGTTACTCTAAAGCTGATCTGACTGCAGTACACAAATCCTAGCTAGATTTAAACTGGCTTGCCTGGATGTTCCTGGTGGCATAAAAGAGAGCTCCATGCAGGCTGCAAGGCCCTTCTGAGGAACTCAACAAACACGAGGACATTTAGTCCCACCAATTTCTGTGCAACAAGAGCTATAAAATAGTTATATCTATACTATACTCTTTATTTTAAAATACGTTGACAGGATTCCCCTTGTTATAAGAATATTTTTTCTCGTTGCTTCTCCATCCTGATTAGAAGCCCCAGGTTCATTCTTTGGAATCAGAGAGAGGAAAAGCCCATGATAAGCACATGTCCAGAATTTAAATGATGTAATGAGAAAAAGGAGCAGAGCAGAGAAGAGCAGAGCTATATGAAATAACCAGCCCTCTGTTCCATAAGACAGCTGCTCTGAAATTCATTTGGAGACACTGAATTTGGATTGTTGATTACATTGCCACTTCTGGGTGCTTTTAGTGTTACAACATTTAATAAGGTTTTCCCCTATGAACAAGAGTTTTCTTTTCCAATGGTACAAAATACCAGGAATTGTATGTAGACAGTGCCCTGTAGAGGGTCATATCTGTGACTCTGGAGTTCTTTTCCTTAGCCAGTATACCAATATTTTAGAGGTAAGAGGAAGGTACAAGATTTTCTAGGGAAGTGTTTCTATTGCATTGGTCCAAGCACCAAAGACATAGAAGATTTGCACAAGTGTTGGTGTGAAGGAGCAAAGCAAGAAAAAAGTCCAAAGTGATTGTTTCCACAGTAAATATGATCATTATTAAACACAGCTTCCCTGAGTTTCACAGAGCGTATAAACTTGCAGCAGACAGGAATCATACTGGACTAGGAAATGTGCAAACAAAGGCCAAACTCATAGAATCAGCACCACCTTCAACCAAAGAACTTAAAATCAAACCTGGGACTCCAGCTCCTTGCTCACTTGCCACCCATATATCTAATGCCCTTAACAATCTGCTGTATCCTCTGATTGTATGACTTAAGATTTCTTATATAGTCATTTTCTTTTAGACTAGACTTGGATTCTGATCTCTGGTCCAAACCAAGCAGAGAGATCTGTGCCAGCTCAGGAGAATGCTTGCACCAGGTCAGTACTTTGAGAGACCTAGGGCTCAAGAGATGCATTAATAGTCATTCAGTGTAATGATACTTATGAATTCCCTTCGCAAGCACCAAATCCTTCTCCTGCCTTGCAAGGGGACCACAGCCATCTCTCACAGAGTTCTGAATTCATAATAAGACAGATAGGATAATGCTACAGTGCCTAAGTCACCTTCAGTGATTTTGGTCCATGAACAATTAATAAATCCAGCTGTTCTTCCTCGGTCAGTGAAAGTGGGATTAAGGATGGAGGTGTGGTTACCATCCAGCTGAAGCTGGGAGGCTGGGTAAGAATAGTATGCTTGTTAATAACTGAGGTTCAATAACAGAGCCAGAATGGGTATGGGTGTGGATTTTGTAAACCGTACATTTATATAGGACACTACTGAGTGTGAATAGAATATACCCATACCTGGATATATTCTTGTACAAGATACCTTCTTACACAGTTTGTATGTTCTTTAAAGTTCTGGTACATTAATTAATATAGTTGAGCTTTAGAGATATTCTTTATAGTGTGATGTGGCCAAATACTAGAATAATCCAAGCAAACAGTAATCAGTCAGAGAGCTCCCATCTCACAAAAACTGATATTGAAAGTGCAAGAAGAAAGTCCTTCAGCCAGTGGTGAACAGGTCTCTGCTTGCTTTCTCGTTGTACAGGGAAATAGGGAGCTCAGCAGAGGGTGATGTTGGTTGGCAGAATTCAGTCAACTTAAAGGAAGGGAGATGGGAGCTTGGAATTTATTGCGACTCAGCCTGTTGGTGTTAGTGGCTCCTGTCTTGTGATGCACCTGAGAGCTTTGAGTCACCTGATATAACATCAGCCTTTGCTTCTTGTTAGTCACCTTTTGTACAAGGCCTCAGTAAAGAGGAGAAATAAAAGAACATCATGCCCCCAAATGTAATTTTTGTTATTAGCTGTCTTGGCCAAAAATCCTGCATATAGAAAGATTAAGTTGGTTTGCATTGTAGTCCTTCTCATTTCACCGTGGTATTTGTTCATGCAGGCATGTTCTTTATATGGGATTTCCTCACAGGCTTTTATGCTACAAACAGGAATGAACAGACATCATCATGGGCATTGGTTGCACTTTGGAATAAAAAACATTTTTGGAAAAGTCTTTCTCTCCATTGAACAGAAGCAAAGCAGGTAGCATTGCTCGAAGTGGTTTGGGAGGTGAAATGGATGTCTGCTTTGCAGGCTCTCCAGGGGTCACACTCTTTCTGCTGTGGGAATGAGTGAGCAGCAGGTGTTGCTGCAGTGCAAATCTCAGCCACGACTTGGATCTACGGCTTCTCCACCGGTGCTAAGAGCTCAGCCAGGGCATGCACAGAGCAGAGCACTCCTGGACCCTGCTCCGTAGCCACAGCCACACACAATGGGTGGCGCAGTCACCTTCTGGAACCCTGAAAAGTTATCTTTCTTCCTCTTTTTTTTTTTTTTTTTTTTAAGCACTTAAGCCCAACTGCTAATGGAATTTCATGATTTTAAATAATTTACATTTCCATCTGGTTTGAAAAACACCAGGTGGAGATTGCAGATTAGGATGAGTCTAAGTGGAAGGAAATGTTTGTTTAAAATATTAAAGCTAAAACCAAACATTTATGTGAACCACATTTTTGCTGTCCATTGTGCTGTGTTCTTCTTTATCATCACTTTAAATTTTGCTTTTAATTGGATGTTTTGCACATGTTGCTTATCATTATGATCAGGGGAGACGAGGCCAGAGTGGGGTGCAGGAGTGAGGGAGAGTCCATACCAAAGGGTGAAAGAGTCAGGGATTGAAGGATTCTTCAGTGTCATCTTTTGATCATTGCATCTGTTTCTTTATGCTTTTCTACAGACCCTGCTAACTTGCTTACTTGGAGGTGGAAATAAACTTGAACCTAAATGAAATAGGTTACACAAGGGTGATTTTAAGGGAAAACATGCAACTTCCAAAGACTGATGAGAGTTTTGTTAGGGTAAAGACTGATGGTTTACCGGTGCATAGTCCAAACCATCCACAAGGACAAGAACTTTCCTTCTCTCCCAGCTGGCAAGCTTTTATTTAAAAGGGGAGATATTGAGCAGTTGTTTCTAAAACTTCTAATACTGGAAGCTTAGCTGCCAGTCCCTTGATGCACTTTCCCAAGTGCAGCATGAAACCATGAACTCATAAAGAGGAGCTATTGTAACAACACCTTTTCCTCTGTACTTTGAAATAGTTCATTTTATGAAGTCACATCTTCATTTTCTCCCCCAGCTAAAATCCTGGTATTTCAGTTCTCTGGAAATGGGATGCTTTTAATTTTGTGAAATGCACCAGAAGCTGTAGAGACGTTCTGGTTGGTGCGTGCCTTAGCATGACGTTACTCAAAATCACACCTACGTTGTAGTGATAGCATGAAAGGCTATTGACTTCGCTGAACAAACTCCAGATACCAATCAGTGAAAAGTACGAGTAACACAGAGTTAAGATTGCATAAGGAAAGCTGTATTTAAATAAAATAAACAAAATTTAGACCAGTGTTGGTCATACTTGCAAATTCCCAATTCAGAGGTGCCAAAGGCTCAGAAAGAACTACCTCTACTAGCCTGTATTCTGATTAACTTACCACAAGTAAAATAATTCCTCCAGTTGCTCCAGCCTCTGTCCAAAGATGGTAATACTGCTTTTCACTGTATGTAGGTAGTTCATATTTTCATTATTCAGAGTTCTATTAGGACAAGAAAACTCTTTGCTGCTTTGATGAAATTTGAAAAAAAGTAGAGATGGTACATTTACTTTTTGTCTATGTACTGTGAACCCTATTGCCCTAAGACACTGCCAGAGAGGTGGAGAGTGAAGCAGACACTGAAAGTTATAATATCCCTTGGTATATACCAAGTGTACTGTGGTAGGTCTAAGTTGAATTGTGATCCAAAAGACCAATCTATGTTTTTTATTGTATGTGAAATACCAGATTTTTTTAATTTCGCTGAGAATTTGGCTCCAGAACCAATTAGTCTGAAAGTCTCATGAACAATTAATTGGTTTATATTAGGATAGATGAATCCTAGAGTAGATCAAAATTATCTGGAGAAAATGTGCATGGATTTACCAAGGGAGCAGATGTATGGCATAAGCTGATTTTAATTTTGGTAAGTTTGTTATAGAGCAAGCTGATAAGCAGTGGATGTAATTTATTTAGACTGAAAGATTTACCATTTCGAGAAGACTTGCTTTGTACGAGAAAAACAGTCAGATGATGCTCATCAAGATTCAATAAAATAGTTTAGTAGGTGAAAGATAGATGAGGATTGATTATTTTTCACATCATAAGGTAATTGCAAAGGGGTGTATGTTTTAAAAATTAGTGTTGAGTAACTCTCTACACTGGTTATTCTAAAGGAGTATCAGTGAAAATTTCCCAGTTACAATAAAGTGAAAGGTTTTACTAACATTAGAAGGAGAAGGAGATTACATTTAAGATGGAGCAAGAGTTTTAAGTGGCTTTGGCCATTTAAAGTGCTCTAACACTGGAAGCGCGATGAGGATGATGTTTTCAGGGGTCAGTAGGTGCCACTCACAAATCAGGAAAAGGAACTGATTTTTGTAGGAATCAAGAAAAGTTAGCAGTCAAGCCTTGAAAGACAGGTGACAACCCACGTCTGTAGATAAACTAAGGGGGCTTTTTTTGTGCTGAAGTGCTATTTGGATATTGTGTGTTATAGTCAGGGCTACATTCTCTTTTAATTATTTAGTTACCTGACCCGAGGACTCCGCCACTTGACTGTGAGGGGCTATGTAGGTTATCTGTAAAGATGTGTGGTTTTCTCCGACATCCATTATTTTTATAAACAGCTTTTACCACACTTCATTAATAGTAATCGCCTGTGCAGTCTTTGCAGTCAGAGACATAGCTGAGAGCTCTTCATCTGTACACATGAAAGAACTTGCATTTTCTCGATTTGCATCTTGAGTTTCTCCAATATTTGAATGTGCAGTAGGTGACTTTAAATGACTTTCCTCTTGTTTCCATCTCATTTGGGAAAAAATAGTAATCTCAGAAAAATACCCTCTAAACAGTATCATTAAAGGTAAGTAAACTAATAACACATAGATTTTAGTGTTTGCTGGTTTGTGTCAGTATCTGGTAATACAATGAATAATTCATATCAAACTAGTAGAATGTAACATTTACATAAAATAATACTTTGCAAATTTATGGTAAGTACTAATTACTTGCCTTATTTGCCATGACTATGATATTAAATATTCATAAAAATGTGATTATTTCTTTGATTTGGCAGGCATTTAGATTTCTCTACAGCTTTTCACACTGCTAATTTTAATCCAGTAAATTATCTGGAAGAAAACAGTATGCAGCCGAAAAACTGTTCAAAATTCACTCCAACATTGAGCACATTATGGACGTAATGATCCATTACAACCAAACTTCAAGAAGATCTTGCAAGAAAACTGAGACTTAAACAAAGAAATATGGAGACTATCATCATTATTTATCAGATATATTTATTAATAGTTTAGAATTTTATATACATCAAGAAACTTTTAAATAATTGGACCCACTTTTATATATTTTTTTTTTGTGACATTAAGTTTTCTTAAATTCGTCCTGTGTTAAATCGGTTATTCATCTTTACTTTTTGGTGCATTTATATTTTAACTCATTAGAGGAACTGCATTCTGTCTTTTAAGTGCAACAGATACATACTTATTTTTTACTTTATTTATTAGAAAACAATACCCAGTATTAATATCATTTTGCACTTAAGTGTACGTATGATTATGTGTATGTGTCTCTGTGTGCGTGTATGTATACACTGATTCCAAGGCTTCGAAGCTGCTTGTATAGTTCAATCTTCATGTCTGTCTGTGAATGTTTAGCACCTGTTCCTGTCTCTCTAGCTGTGTAATGTGTATGCCTCTAAATCTACGACATTTTAACTAATAAGGATAAAGTATGTAAGGCTGTGTACTACAGGTAACATGTGACGCAAAATGGAGAGAAGTAACAGCAATCAGAAATGCTGGTCTTTAGACCCTGAGGCTTAGATTATTTCACTGCACTATTTACATCCTTTTCTGTTGTTTCTAGCAGCAGAGGAATAAACAGTCAACTCAAACGAAGTAATACCACCAAAGACAATCATCAGAAAGTGGCAGTAGCAAAACAAAAAACCCAGGAAACTTGAATGTATGAAGATTCCTATAATAGAATAGAAAATAATTATGCAGTATGTATAATATGTAATGGTAGCTGTAGAATTATCTTTGTAGCTTTTATAATCATCAAAGCCTGTCCTTGTTTCCTGTTTGTTTTTTTTGCTTTAAAGATTTTGTATTAAATAAGGTGCGTTGTCAGCACACCTACTCTCAGCCACTCAGTGACTTGCTGCCCAGGGATAGCCCCACGGAGGGCTATCAGGGAGGTGTGCATCCATCCCTGAACACCTGCTCAATTAAAACTTTGCTACTCATCAAGCTTCACTTAAATATGTGTGAAACTTTCAAAGATACACAAATGTTTTAAACCCTTTGATTAAAAGTTAAACTGATGACTGATAACTTGCAAACAGCACCACTAACCATATGTAAAAATACAGAGTTCCTGTATCACTGCTTAAAATAAACATTTGGAAAAGGTTTTGAAATATCAATCTGCTTCTTTGCTGTACAAATAAGGAATGTGAAATGAAATGTAGCTCTGTTAAGTCTAAACAAAGGAAAACAAATTTTGTCTTTGGTCTTAAACAGCTCAGTCCTGCGTAAGACTTGCAGGATTTCAGCAAGTCACACAGGTTACTGGAGCAAAATTTGGGTTCCAGACCTGCATCTGATATCATATCCTGCTCAGTAATGCCCTGAGCATAGGATATGTCATGTGAGCACTTTGGCACTGAAACCTCTTGGGGCATTTTCCCCCATGGCAGAATGTGGGGCAGAGCTGGGGCATGTGTCGTTTTCCCTGAACTGATGTAAAGTGCCTACAAGGAAATCCATTGCTCCTAATTCCAGCTGTGCCCAGGGTCACGGCTTGGTAATGCTCCCAGAACAGCTCTCTGCGCTATTCCCATGGCTTCATGCTGCCTCTTTCTCTACAAGAGGAATTTAAAGGGCAGAGGTTTCTGATGAAATTTCTGCCTAGCAGACCACTTGGTGTTTGAGGCATGTTGTATAAAGAAGACTTCCTAGCTAAATCAGTCAGATATTAAATAGATAAGATGAACCTAAAAAAAGAGGTACATGTCAAAAACCCCAGCATTGTGGTGTCCAGGAGGAGAAAGGGAATGTGCAGTTCAAGGGACACATTCTGCATTTATTCTGCTGTCAGTTCAGTCAGCCCAGGGTCCTATATGTTCATCTGTGTGGAGTTCTTGACCTGAAATAAATGTGAGACGTAGTAGACCTAAGTTTCTTGTGTTGAAGGGAAAATCCTTATGAATACAAAGTTAGGTAGTTCTTATATATACAAATGCTAGCACCTTGTCACCCATGAATTCACCATGTAATTAAACTTCTTCTGAAGCTGTACACTTACTGACATGTCTTTTGTAAGTGAAATGAAATCCTTTGTTTTTACATGTTTTGACAATGTGAAGTGGGGGCAAGTGAAGCAGAGTCTTAAAATCCCCTGTGCATCTCTAATTGAGCCTCTTCTGGTTGCTTTGTACTAGTCTCAGGGGTGAAAATGGAGTTCATTAAAAAAAAAGCATTTTGCTTACGTCAAAATGAGAAACTATTGATTTGTGTTTGTATTCTCTAAGAAAAATCACTGATCCCTTCAAAAGGGAAGAAACTTTTGCCTTGCAATACTGTAAGCTGTGTGAAAGAGGCTGCATGCTCAAAGTCAAAGGGAAGCCAGATGAAAATGGCATGCAGGAGGTCAAAGCAGTTCACATGGCTCATCGACAGCTGTTTGCACCATATGACAGATCTAAAGGCAACTTCAGAGCTGTCTGTACAATATGTGGAGCTTACCAGAGATATAGAAGTGGCTGCTTTAATGTCATTTCCCATTAAAAAAGTTGGTAAATTTGGCACTGTGTTTTATGGACTGCAGTACCAATGATAGCCTTAATTCATGATCTTGACTAACTTGATCTACAAGGTGCCCCATTTTGTGAATGAGGGAAAGGCTGTAGACGTTTTCTACCTAGACTTCAGTAAAGCCTTTGACATCACTTCCCACAGCATTCTCCAGGAGAAACTGGCTGATCCTGGCTTGGATGGGTGCACTGTTCACTGGGTAAAAAACTTGTTGAACCGTCAGGACAGAGAGTGGTGGCGAATGGGGGTTATATCCAGCAGCTGCCTGGTCACAAATGGCGTTCTCCAGGGCTCAGAGATGGGACAGTCCTGTTTAGTATCTTTATCAATAATCTGGATGAGGGGATCAAGGGCATACTCAGTTTGCAGGTAACACAAAGCTGGTCAGGAGTGCTGATCTGATAGAGGGCAGGAAGGCTCTACAAAGGTATCTGGACAGGCTGAATCCATTGGCCAAGGCAAATGGTATGAGGTTCAACAAGGCCAGCCACCAGGTCCTGCACTCCAGTCTCAACAAGCCCATGAGGGCTTGGGGGAGAGCAGCTGTAAAATTTCTGAGTGGAAAGGACTTGGGAGTGCTGGCTGACAGCTGGGTAACTGTGAGCCACCAGCGTGTCCAGGTGGCCAAGAAGGTGATGGCATCCTGGCTTGTATCAAGAATAGCGTGGCCAGCAGGACCAGGGCAGTGACTGTCCCCTTGTACTTGGCACTGGTGAAACCTCACCTCAACTCCTGTGTCCAGTTCTGGGCCCCTCCCTGCAAGAAAGACACTGAGGTGCTGGAGTGAGTCTAGAGAGGGGTGAAAGGTCTAAAGTCTAAACAAGTCTCATGAGGAGCAGCTGAGAGAATTGGGGTTGTTTAGCCTGGAGAAAAGAAGACTCAGGAGGGACCTTATTTCTCTCTACAACTGCCTGAAAGGAGGTTGTAGTAAGGTGGGGTTCTCTTGTCACAGGTAACAAGTGACAGAACAAGAGGAGATGGCCTTAAATTGTACCAGGAGAACTTTAGACTGGATATTAGGAAAAATTTCTTCACGGAAAGGGTGCCAATCATTGGAATAGGTTGCCCAGGGAAGTGGTTGAGTCACCATTCCTGGAGTTATTTCAAAGAAGTGTAGATGTGGCACTTAGGGACATGGTTAAGTGGTAGACTTGGTTGGCAGTGTTAGGTTAACAGTTGGACTCAGTGATCTAAGAGCTCTTCTCCAACCTTTTATATGATTTTATGATTAATCCTGACAAAAAAGGACAAGAAAGAATTGGAACTGGATGTTCACTGTCTAGAATGTTCTCTGAGTGTACAGGTCCTGGCTGCTCAGCACTAAGTCTATATCTTAGCCTGTTTTGTTTTCTTTTTCTTATATTGGAAACGCAGGAACTAAAAAGAAATTTCACGTTATTGCCCTGACTTATATTTCTCTAAAGGTCACTTGGGTTCAGCTAGCTGGAGTCAAGCGAGAAAAAAGCCTGATTGCATCCTACAGTTATTTGGTAAGTGTGAGAGAAGGTAGATGAAAAAACCAAAATAAAGTGATGTCCATTAACCACTAAGTGTGGGTTGTAGATGTCACAATATAACAAAACTATTAAAATATTTTCACTTGATATGATTCTAGAGAATTGCCAACTAGCTATTTTTCATAACTTTGCCATAGCAGAGAGTAAGACTGATAGAGGGAAAGAAATGAGTTAGAAGAACTTTGAGAACTTTTCTCTTTCTAACTAATTCTATCTATGACTGTTGAAATACAGGTTGGTTAAAACTGTTGATTCTTAACAAAAAAAAGCAGAACATTCCAGTCATGCCTAAAGGTCGTTCTGCACCAAGGTATAAAGCTGCTTTTCATTGCCTAAACTGAATCATTAATCCCTGATGCGGGAAACTTTTTTACACATTTAGTGATCTGAGTAACAACTGTTATATTCAGAGCCACCCAAGTTCATCAGGTGTCCTTAGCATGGTGTATTCTCAGTACCTAAGACCCTGACCTGCATAAACTCCCTTGTCTCATTCTGGAGGCTGATACTTTTATGCATGGTTTGTGAGGTAGATAGCTCATACAATTCTGAGATGAAATGCTCCGTATAAATAGTTAATTTATTTCAATGTGCATTACCACTACATCGCAAGACGCATACCAGAGCCCATCTTGTGCTGTCCTGCTGGAAAGACAATCTGCCGCAAGTCTGGACTTTAAGGGATCATTTTGAGAAGTGCTGGAATTGCTATATGAAGAAATAGATGTGTTGCAAACTTCAATCACTGTAGGAAACCTGCTAGAAAATGTGGCTGCTCAGTTAATGAATCTGGAGAGTCAGATGGGCATAGTGAAAGAAGATTGGAATGCATGGAAACTGAATTTTCACCTGAGAAGCTCAGCGTGACATTTTCCAAAGTTCATGAAACATTATTTAAATGTCTTACTCTTAAGCTTTGCCCCCATCTCTTCAATTGAAATATCTTCTTCATCTAGAGAGACAAGGTAAAATCAAAGGAGCATAGCACTAGTTCTTTCTTGACAGTGGTTTTGGAAGTAAGGATAAAAGTTGCAGGAACTTCCATTGCAGAAATTATTACTATTATATTGACTCTACATGCAAAGTCATTATTATTCCTATTTAGTAAAGAAACAGCTTTCAAAATTGCAGTGGGCACCTATGTCTAGGTTGACCAGAACTGTCCTTACTATGGAGTCTCTCTTTTACTCATGGGATGAGCATCTGAGAAGATGGAGATGGGACTTGCCAGCTCCAACAATCAGGCCCAGCAGGTACAGACAGTTTTTGTCTGTACCCTGAAGTCTTCTGCTAGTGAAAATTCTCTGTAGCTACAGAGTGGTTGAAACTCACCTTGTGGGGTTGTGCTGGTAGTCTATGGCTTTATGAGATGTAACAGTAGTTATTCTTGCACCATCCACATGGAGTTCCTCTAAAGAGAAGCATGGAGCAGCATTTTCAGAGACAGAAAAATTACGTCTCACTGTAATTTCTGAATATAACTGAAGACGTATTGCTGAGAGAGATTTCTGCCATATTAAATACATTTTAAAAGACAATTAGCTAAGAGGGACTTAAAACAAGTATTTATTCTATATTCTTTATGATGAAAGCCAGGACACTGGTGCAAAGGTGCAAATCAGAGTCTTTGTCCATACAGATTCCTTTAAGACCAATAAATGCAAAGAGCATAGATTACAGGTCAACAAGATGAACACTCTTCTATGTGTGCATCCAACAACTAAACACAGTGGAAATGGATTATGAATATATCTATTTATAAAGCAATAAAATTGTAATTTGGATTACTTAAACAACAGCCTATAGGTAAGAAAAACCTTTATTGCCTGAGAGAAAATGATGCAGAAACATTATGTAACATGTAGGTGAATACAATCTTAGACGTCACTTGTATATTTTTTGTTCATATCAGTAGAACCAAATTGAGACTAGATCCCTCAAAACACTGACATTAAGAATATTAAATTAGTGATACACAAAAGATTAAATATGTTGCGTGAGGGGACATAATCCCATGTATTGAAAAAGGCAAAAGGGAGTGGAATGTTACATGTATAAATGAAGATTCTTTCTGACCTTATTTTGGTACCTCTGCTAAGTGTAGGGTTGCATTAGGAAATGGTGCACAGTAATTGCAATCGATACTCTTCCAGTTTCTGCTAGAAGCAGCTCTGGTTATGCTCAGTTTCCTATTTTTCCCTGGATGTCCTAAGTTATGTGGAAAAGATATTTATACTGTAAGCAATTTGAATGACTGGAGGACTCTGATGATAAAGACATAGAGAGCATATTCTGCTGCGGAGGTCTTTATACTGCAGAATTGATGGCTGATTACAAAGCAGCCTGAAGATCTAATTACAATTGGCAACCAGGAGATGAGGGAAGACTGCAGACAATTTTCCTCTATTTTTATACACAGTCCTTGTGGCATTCACATTGCTTTCAATAAGTGTGCTTCTGGCAAAAACTGTCAATGATGGTAATCGTCTGGATGACTGGCTTCGGAGAGGCTGCAAGCCTGACCTTTGCTATTGCAATCATCACCATCATCAGCGTGGGGATGCACGCCGCCCCAAAGCCAGAACAAGTGCTGTAACTAGACAGTAATTGCAGATTGTTAATGATGATGCTATTGATGATGCTTTTTTTTTTCTTGTTTGTTTTAATTGAAAATACACTATTCTGGGCTAAAGTCTATGTTGGTGAATGATTAACACTAAAACGAGGAGGAAATGTGTGGAAGTAAAGGAAGCCAAGCATTTCATGTGTACTATTCTGCTACATCTACCTCATCCAGTACATAATCAAAGTACATAACACCCTTCTGTTTGAAAAGGTGGGCATAAAATTCAAAGTCTAATTTAAAATTAGTTAAAATCCCAGAGATAAACTGTGCTCTTCAGCCCATTGCACTATCCAGTGAGTACTATGAGTACAATTTCAGCTGTGTAATAATTACAGCTCACCAGTGATGGAGATCACAGATACTGAATAGGGCCAAAATACCAGTTTAGATACTTGCAAATGTTCTCTGTGTAACTGGAGTGGGAGCACAGACTGAGGATTCTCTAGAAATTCCAAAGTCTGGAATTCTCTACCAAAATTGTAATAATCTCAGATTGGGTATCTAATTTTCCTAATGATCATAAGGGATTATATTGTATTTAATGTTTTCAATTTGTAGGAAAGTTTAAAATTTACATAATTTTATCCTCCAGATAGATATGGATATCCTCTGGATAAAAACATCACAAAAGTTAGTGTAAGACTAACACTTCTGTGTTTCTTTAGTCTTGTTCTTTCTGAAAAATTTGAAAGCACAAAGAAAAAATGGGTTGCACTGTTCAGAACTGCTCTGGAGGAATTTCACAACTGCTGGACCTGAATACTGAGCAAAATGGTTTACAGAAACCAGAAATTCCCATGGAAACAAGTTTTGAGCCTTGAGTGAAGAAGTCTTCCCCGTGGTAGAAAAATGAGTGGCTGGAAGACTTATCTGGCACATGGGAGTTTCTTTCCTTCTGCTCTGAGTGCAAAAAAGTTTGCTGAACTTTTTACCTAAATGTCGTGGCAGGGTGTTTGACTTACTGCTTCTAGCTTTTGATTTGTCTGCCTGATCTTTGACGCATTAGCACGAAGACAAACACATGCACATTTTTCTGTTGCACTATATCACGGGTGTAGACACCAAACACACGCAGTGTCAACTCTATAGCCTTGTCTGCGACAAAGTGTGTGGTAATTGCTCATGCTTGTTTCCTTAAAGAGATATCTCCTAAAAAAATTAATCTAAAGAAATCAATAGGTTTCTTCCAAAAGTTGCACTGAAGACTGATGAAATGCCATTGGAAATGAAATTTCTGCTACGAAGTGATATTTATTAAAACCTCATTGTTAATGTTGTTAAAGGACCAGCCAGTATATTCTCATTGAAGGGAAGACATGGTTCCAACTAAGTTTCCAGAAGTTCGGGATATTATTCAGAAACTTGCAACTACATTGTTGCTCTCACTAATGGCAAGATGAAGTGAGTAGAGCCATGCATGCAGCTGAAAGTGGTAGCCTGAGGAGAAATGCACCTCTGCTGTGCTCATGATTTAGTTTAGCTCTGAGATTTTGCGATCTCTTACAAGGGAAAGACTTTATCATCTAGCCATGTTTCAGCAGCCCTTACAAAACAGTCAATCGCATTCCTTTTCTGTGAGCCTAAGTCCCCACTGTGTGAAAAATGCTGATAAAAAGATGATGGCTCTGCCGGTGAGACCTGGCAGCCCAAAGATGCCAGTGGATGTGATGAAGGGGATGCAAACACTTTCCCTGGAGCCTCTGTGTCACTCATTCTGTAATCTTTAGGATAAATAAAGTGCTGTTATTAATGAAGTGCCTTTCAAGAGCAGTACTTTCACATTAAAATAATCGGGCCAAATTAGTTTCTCCTTTAACTCTGCTGCCTTGTTTAGCTGGAATCAGATTTGAGTTTGCTGCAATTTCTTTAAATCTTGAACCTGCATGATGAATTTCAATTATATCTGTTATAAAAACGAGATAGCTCAAGTTATCTTTAAAAAAAAGATAATTTATTGTCACGTTTCTATAAAATAAAATTTAAAAATAAAAGGTGAAAACCGCCCGGGGCGGAGATCGGAGACGCTTCAGTCCCGTAGGGCGATGGACCTCAGTATCAGGATTGGCAGTGCCGCCAAGTTGTTATAGTTCCCCAAGGTGGGGGAGGGGCTGACCAATGGGCAGCACCGGGCTCCACAAGTGACTAGCTCACAGGTGGACGAGGCAAAAATGCGCACAAGAGTCTGGTGTTTCTGTCTTTTATAGAGCTTTGGAGTCCCCGGCTCCGCCTTGGTTCTGCCCACTCTCCGCCTCTTTGGTGTTCGCTGGTTGGTTGGTATCCGATGAAGTCATGTAGTTCTATCCAATGGGTAGCTCGTTGTTAGGGGCTCCAAATCGATGAGGTAATGCAGTCTTTGTGGCGGGAATCTTTCCTCATTGGTATGCAGGGTTGCTATGGCAACACCTGCAAGTCCGTTAGAAGTGCCTCTAAAAATAGTCTGTGGCACTTAATATGAGGCTTTAACTGAGTCCATTGTTTGAATAGGGAAAACTTAAACAAAGTTTTAAACATACATAAAAGTAAGATAAAAATATGATTTCAACATAAACAGGGTGTACATACACTGAGGCAACTGGGGATAACAAGTAAAATTTGTAAATGGTTTGTTTTAACAGAGAACTAGGGGTATGAAACTTGGAGACAACTGGGGTACAAACAGGGTTTTGAACATTTAATTTACAGAACTCCTAATTACTTAAACAATTCCTAACTGATTAACAACTTCTTAATCACTTTAATCAATTAACAAAACATCCAACACATACAAAAGCCAACTACTCAATCCCATATATAACAATATCCAAATTAATTCTGGTAGCATCAGTGTATATTTTGGTCTCAACACAGATAGGAGGATGATTGTTCCTCCTTTGATATTTAAGGGCCTTGTGGGTCTATCAAGATAGCTACTCAAAAAATCCTTATGTGTTATGTAATCTTCTGAAATGAAATTAAAGGTGTGTGGTCATATATATCTATGGGCAGTCCCTTGGCCAGCCCTGTGCAGGTAAGCCTGAGATGGGAGGTTATCTTTGCACGGAAGGTAGGAATAGGAATAACGATGTCATATAGACATAAAAGGCTATTACCTCTCCCCTTGTACATATATTCACGTTAATGACTTATTGCCAAGTCATACGCAGTCTGATTTTCTACAGAAAACAATGAAAGATTATGAGCATTCTTCCCCAGAAAAAACTGCATCCTCAGGATTAGAGCTTAACTTCACCTTCTAAACTGATAGTGCTTTCCTCTTCTCTGTGGCAAAGGTTTTATTACAACAACACGTCATAACTTATGGTGCTGAAACATCTTCTGTTGCCAGCACTTCCCAAAGCCCTTTCCAAATGTAATGCAGGGGCAAGTGGAAGTCAGACAATACAATGCTGTGGTCATCCTTAAAAGCCTTGGCTTGCACTTGCCACATAGCACAGTCCAAAATTCAGCACTCATTCACTGCTCTTACTACACAAAATGTAAATTATTGCGGAACACCTCAACTATCCTCTTGAAATGATGGTTGGTAAACACTTTCTGCTGGGGCCACTACTTAAAATGGAATAATGTTGAGGTTTCCACATTCTGTCTGGGGGCAGGGGGCTCTGGGATGGCAGCATGGCTTGGCACAGGGTCTTTCCTGTCCCTGCCCCTGCCCTGGTCACATGTACCCTGGTTCTATGTTTCGATTGGTCCAGAAATGTTCCCCCGGCCTGGAGAACTCTGGGTTCTGGGACAATTCCTCAGTCTGTGTGCTGGCTTCCAACCATGCGGCTGGTAATAAAGATCTCCTGAAATATTTACAAAAATGAGCATTCCCTGATTCTTTCCACAGAATCCAGAATGTCCCCAGGAAAACTGTAGAAACTTGTCTACAACAAATGGTGGAGCTAATGCGTGCAACATAACGATCCCTCCCTAGAGACAGCGACCCTGAATAGAAGGACAACCAAGATTGTGAAGACTTCAAGAACCCAGTGAGTACTCTTGTTCTACTGTGCTCTCTCAAATTATGGAGAATTCCTGGGAATCATGGCTTTCCCAGCCTCAAAAGGACATTTATCTCAAACTTGAAAAGATCATTGAACAGTGATATGCAAATTTCAGCCTTTCCCAGGCTCAAATAGAGATAAGACACTTTCTGACCTGGCTGTATAAGAATTTTTTTCTATGTTTCTTGGAACTTAAGCCTTAAAAGAGACTTTTGGAAAGATGTTTGGACTCAGTTGATTCATCAGTCAAAACATATGGCGATGGAAGAGTATTTCCGTGAATATTATCTGATTCCGTGAATTATTCTGATTATACGGATGTGCTAAGTTCCGTTCTTACCCCAGCGGTGGACAATGGCGAAGCCCCATGGCCGGCCCAGGAGCGCGCAAAAACAGGCAGTGCGCCAAAACCCCACGGCAGCCTGCGCTCCGACGGGGGTGCCGCACCTCCTCCTACAGTGTGGCCGCGGCCCCGGGCGCTGAGTGGGCTGTGTGCTGCAGCAAAACAGCCCCTGCGGGCTGCCACCTCAGCGGCTCCAGCCGAGAACAGAAGTGGCACGCTGCTGCGACCTGGGATGCAACCAGGCGCGGGACTGCAGGGGTGGTGTGCAGGAGTGGCACAGCGGTGGAGGTGGCCAGGCAGCACAGGGTGGGGCGGTGAGCCCCGCGCGGTGTGCACGGATGGCGCGCAGGCGCAGAGCAGCGGCGGTGAGCGCGGGGCANNNACCGTGGGGGCCCGATCCGGGCAGCGCCGTGCGGCTGGGGCGGAGTGGCTGTGAGACCGGGGTGGCCAGACCCCACACTGAGCCGCGCTGAGCCCAGACACGCACTGTAATGGAGCTGCGTGCAGGGCGTGGTGCAGTGCGGCCGGTGGGGGGTGGGGCGGCCATGGGGCCGTGGCAAGTGGATCCGGCGTGGAGCCTGGAGGCAGCGGTGTGCGTGGGGCGGGGCGGCATGGTCCACCACGGCCCCAAATGTGACCCCGGGAGGTCCGGACCCCGCGACAAGTGCATGCAGTCCCTAGCAACCAGCACCAACAACAGAGGCACAAACCCACGAAAGGCTCAGTCCTTGCAACAAAGGTTTTAGTAACTGTAAAATGGTACAATTTTAAACAGAGTTATGGGTTTATAACTAGATGTGATACCAAAGAAGTTATATTTGTTCCCCGCACTGCAATTATAAAGTTTAACCCCCAAAAATCAGCCTCTAGCTTAGGAGATGGAGAACCTGTAGTTTTTGACATAGTTGTGGGGAGGAAAGGTGCAGAGGCAAGTAATGTAACAGGCCCAAACAATGCTCCTGTAAGAGGCAGTGCTTATGACCCTAACTGAGATTTTTCCAAACAAAAGCCTCATTGTAAACAGCCTCCCTACTTCTATCCCTATTATCCTATGCCCTATTATCCCCAGTTATTCCTATCCCGTTTCTCCCTCCAGGGTTTACTACCCAAAACCGTGCTTTTCCA
>WEIT01036313.1:236484-252344 GCA_013389985.1 Dryoscopus gambensis | reverse complement strand
CTGCCCTGGTTACATGTACCCTGGTTCTATGTTCCGATTGGTCCAGAAATGTTCCCCCGGCCTGGAGAACTCTGGGTTCTGGGACAATTCCTCAGTTTGTGTGCTGGCTTCCAGCCATGCGGCTGGTAATAAAGGTTCTCCTGAAATATCTACAAAAATGAGCATTCCTTGATTCTTTCCATGGGCCAAGCTGTCCCCAGGAAAACTGTAGAAACCTGTCTACAACAGAATAAGACCCCATAAAATATTCCATACACATCCTATGTTAATGAGGCCTTAAAACTTATAAGTACAGGAGAAATACAAGGTACTGCACTAAGTTAGACCATTGATTAAATTAAGGCATGAAATTACTGCCTATTATGAAAAATGCATGCTCATTTTACTGTTATCTCCTTTCCTCTCTTCCTCTGTGTTTGTGCATTACATCTGTATGTTGTCTGGTCATAAACCTGGCTTGTAAAACCTCTGTGGAGGAACCAGTCTTTATTATGGTGTGTGCGTGCAGCCCCAGACGTAGCGACAGTCCTTGTTCTTGACAGGCATCTCTTTGCACGAAGGTGATCAACAGTGTCCCTCTCAGAAATGACCCTACACCACCATAAAACTCTCCTGCCCTTCTCATTCGAATGCTAAACTGCATTTGCTATCGGAAGTTGCTCACTCATCTCGCCCCAGCACCTTTGAAGCATCCGGTTGATCATACAGGAATCATCCTGTTGTTTTGCCAGTTGTAGTCCCACCAGGGCTAATAAGTGACACTTCAGGAGATGGCAAATACCTCCCGCCATGCAGCGAGACGATTATGCCATGCTGTACATGAGAAATACTTCTTTTCTATGGGACACCAGTGCTATTTCAGAGACACTGAAATAGTAATAAGGCTCTTTTTGTTTGTTTTTTAGAAGAGTGTGTTTGTATGAGCACATAGCAGAGGTGTAAAATGTACAGCCAGGTCCTTCCCGCAGTGTTGCCCAAGGGGTGTTAGGAACAGAAGTGTGTTCCTCAGATTTTGCTTTATGGTGAGGTTTATTCTTTGCAATATTTTTGAATATTCAGCCAACACTTCAGCGCTCCTTGCCTTCCTCTGGGTGTTTGGGAAGGCAGGCTCGTCACAAGCAGCTGTTCGTTGTGGTGCCGCCAAGGTCCTTCGCTGCATTTCCAGTGCTGGAATTCAGTGCTACCAATAATTTATGTATGTATATCTTTACAAATGTCAAAAATAAACCCTTAAAAACCAAACCTGCCCTCTGAAGGTTTAAATATTTCAAAGTAGCATTTCAATGACTTTCTGTTGTACTAAATTCCTTTGTATTTTATAAAAGTGCATGTTTAGTCAATAAGCATAAGCATTTGAAAAATAGACAGTCATATGAGTTTTGCTGGGAATAAAGAAAAGAATTTTTGGCAACAGAAAAAAAATATTTCCTACAAAGCATTTAAGTAAAATAGAATGTTTAAACACAAAACCCAGCAGTGGATCCCCAGCCAAGCAACGTACTGCTCTGAGGGAGGACTAAAATTAAAAAAAGAAAAGTGCTAAATTATTTCCCAACACAATTTGTGAATAAGTAGGGAGAGCCTATTATTCAGATGATTCAGCTCTGTCTTTAGATGATATAAATTCACAGACTTCTCTAATAACTGCTTTTGAGGGTGGCTCCTTTTTTTATTTCTTTTGTCATCCATTAGAAGATATGCAAGGGATGTGACGTAAGAAATACAGTGCAATGCTTTGGTTTCCCGGCTTGGCCAGCTTCTGGATTGAAACTTTTGCTTCTTTTCATAAAGGGTCTTCATTTGGCTTTAAAAATATTTCCCCTGAAATGTTTAGCACGAGACTAGCTTTCATCTAAAAAGCGGTATTGAAATGTCTTGTTAAGAGCTGAGTTAATAGAGCAGTGGGACTGACAGCCGGGTCTAGTGCCATCCTGGCATTGTGTTGTGGTTCACAGCACACACTTTGCTTTTGAGGATTTCACTTGCTTTCCAGTATTTGCGTTCCCAG
Organism: Dryoscopus gambensis; assembly: GCA_013389985.1. Taxonomy (NCBI): domain Eukaryota; kingdom Metazoa; phylum Chordata; class Aves; order Passeriformes; family Malaconotidae; genus Dryoscopus; species Dryoscopus gambensis. Next base: position 250,336 of record WEIT01036313.1, on the reverse strand, counting down.
AGCTGACGGGGAAACCTTGTGCTCTGAGCAGTTGGTCAGAAAGGGACAGGGAGCAATGAATGGTGGTGGCTATTGGGCAGCCTGGGCTTGCATGGGGGTGGCAACCAGCCCACCAGAGCTGGGACGCAGAGGGATGTCCTCATCAGTGTGAGTGCCTGGTCCTGTGGTCCTCACTGCGCTGTGTCGCATCATCTGGGAAGCCACCCATAAAATATCTGCCTGATTTTCTTCAATAAGCACGAGCTAGAGGTTAATAATGTGGGGATGTTTGATTCCCTGCTGTTTTAAGTAATTTCATGGGGAACCTAATATGATAGGACACCAGTTAAAAAGGTTATTATCCTCATCAAACTACAGGACTTCTTTCTTATTATTTCCCACCAGTTTCTTGGCCTTACTCCTCTTCTCCTTATATGTACTGCAAATGAGTCTTTGAAAGGACAGTCTGTGGTGGGGTGGAGGCAGAAAGCCTGATCCCCAGCTGCTGTCCAGTCAGCATTCCTAGGGATGTTGGTGTCCTCTCCTCAGCCTGCTGGAAGACTGACAGCACCCCAACTGCATTTCCTGGTGGGGCTGGAGGATGCTCTCACCTCGCATTCAGAAAGGCTTGGCTGGCAACTCATCACTTGAGACCAGGTCTACATTGTCTAAAACACAGAATGGTGGTCCACCACATCCCTTCGACAATCTGCTGATTTTATGTCTTTTCTTAGTTTCTTTGCTTTTAAAACCACATGGTGGTTTTTTTTCCAGACTATTTAGGTGATATAACATCCTTGTTTGTATATTTTTTTCTTCCCTTAAACTAAGTTTCTGCTGATTTCTCTTTGCCACACTATTTTTACTCTTAACCCTTTTCTCTCTCTTTCCTTTTCTTTCTCTTCTTCTGTGTGCTCTGGCTCATCTTACACCTTTCTTCACTTTTCCTTTCTAAAAAAAGAGAGATTTTGTAGCCTGCTTGGCTTTGCAATACAGGTCTTAGGAATGTTTTGTTGTGGTTGATAATGGGAGACGGTGTTTAAAATGGTGCTTGCAAGGGGCTGCAGTGCCTTGACACAGGAGTTTGGCCAAGGGAAAAGCAGTTTTTTCTAGTAAAACCACAGGCTGCAATTAAAAATTTATTAGTGAAGAAATTTGTCCATGTATCTCCCCCCACATTTTAATAAGTTACCTTAGGTTCCTCTTTTTAGTAGCAGAGGGGTAGTGGGGAAGACCATTAAAACAGGAAAGGATTGAAAGAGTATTTTTCAAATCCAGTAAAAATATTTTAAAATTTATTTTCTAAGATGAAAAGTGGTGTTTTTGAATGCAGCAGAGGAAAAATTATTTTGAAGTCTTGAAATAGAAAGAGAAATTCCCCTTTTCACTATAGTAACCATGTGTTAGAGTTCTAAGTTGCCAGTAATACTCAAGACAATGCTGTGATTAAATATTAAAGAAAATAAATAGATTAAATGTTAAAGAAAATAATTGTCTGAACTTGAGAAATGTGATCCAAAACCTGGCATCACTGTATTTCATGGACATGGAGCACCTGAGGAAAGTCCCTGATTATAGTGCTTCATTTTAAGAGATGTTGGTTACACTGACCTGAACAAAACCAGAGATGGATAATTGTTTCAGTTTAGCAGAATCCTACTAACTGGATTTGAAAGGATATATATATTTCTGGGTAGCCCCCACTTTGAGCTCTGGGTAAACATTCAGTTTATCAAAACCTGTGGCTTAAATGCATCCCTACAAATTTTGAGGATTTGCAGAGGTTTTCTCAGTCAAACTCAAATGCATTTTAGTTTTCTTTTTCCAACCAGCTCAAGCACATATAACAGGTAAAATTTATGGCTATAATATTTACAAAAAGAAAATGAAATGCTTTAGGAAGACACATTATTTTCAAGCCTATTTTTCCCTTTCTGTTTTGCATTTATGAAGCTGAATGCGCTGCAGTTGAAGCACTCAGGGTCTCCATGATCTGAGTGTGAGCCTGAAATCTGGTTACAATTAAATGGCTTGAAGTTATTATGAGCTTCTAGCTGGAGGGGGACGGGTGGGAGTGGGGCCAATATAAACAACCATTCCCAAGTGATATTAGTGGTAGGAAAGTGGGTGAAACTCCCCCAGAACACTCTGCCTAAAGGCACTTATGTACCGAACATCACACGCATTATTCGGCAGCTCCCCCAGTGCAGTTTGAATTCACACTTGCGGGTTTCACTGGTTCTCAGGCACATTATTACCTATGAACCATATTTTAAAATGCATTCTGAGATTTGAGCTAATAATGTGAATGACATTCAGTGAGATTGCCAAATGCTGGTAATTTACTTTCATTTTCACATTAATGTGGGCCCACCTGTGATGAATTGGAAACTAAATAAGCACATCAGTTTTAATTAGATATTTCAGTGGCTGGATCTAGTTAAACAGCAGCATTCATTCTTATCTATTAAACAGTCAAAGCGACTTCTGCTTTCTTCACAGTAAGTTGTCTCTCCTTCCAACTCACCTTCTTTTCACTGCTTTCCTCTCTCTTACTGGAATATTTTAGAGGAGATGATCTAAGCAGGTGGCATCCTACCGACTTAGTAATACAGTTATCAGAGAACTGGCTGATAGATATGATTTTCCAAATTATACAGAAATTATGAAGGCTCTCAGTATTGTTTTATTCTGTGATGAAAACAAAACCAAAGACCAAGAAATTGGAATAAGTTCACAGTTTAGGTTTAACAAAATGGAAATGGCTTTCTAATGACAGTCATGGACTTCTACCTCTGCACCTTTGGGATCCAGTTTCAGTTAACTGGTGACAATCTGGGTACCAGCTGGAACAATTTCCTGGCCTGTGGGGGCACGGAGCTGCAAGAGGGATGGAAATATTCAGTGTTGTGTTGGAAGGAGTCAGGCCAGCAACGTGGGAAAGGTTTTTTTCCTCCTGGCCTGGATGCTGATGACAAAAACTGCCTTGTGCCTCAGTTTCCCCACCAATGAGTCACCAGTAAGGCTGAAAGGCAGCTTTAATATGCTGAATTATCAGTGTTTCTACTGAGGCTAGCAGCAAGCTGTTGTTGTTTCCTGTTTCAGTTGCCAGTCATTTGCTGAAATTATGCTTCAGTCTGAAGACTTTGTATCTCTTTGATGCTCAAGTGAATGCAGAGCTTTTTCTCTGTCTCTATTCCACCCTTTCTCCAAGGGTTTTGCAGTATGACCCTTATTTCCAAGGCAGTTTTCAATAGAAACTTGAGATCTAGGCAGCTGCCGTATTGAACAAGCCCATTTCAAGGCAGCTTTGTAAGAGAGAAAGGGCACCAGGTTGAATCTTAATCTATTTTTCATTCTTCTGTAACATCTTGACATACTGAATGTCATCTTAAAAAAAAAAAAGAAGTCTATGCAATTATATATTCTCTTTGCAAATAAACCTTATTTAGGTAACTACTTTTAGAGATATTAATTAATGATTAGCAGACATAGCAGATGTAGGTGTAACCTAACAGGAATAAATTTTGAACTAGAACCTCCATTGTACTTATAACTTCCTACTCACTCTTCATTTAAGGGGTGAGATGCTTGGAACACCTTTTTTAGGAGAGCAGCTGATATTGGTAAAGCTGACGTTTCAACTTAAAACTAGCTTTGTGTTTTTACTACCTCTGGCTCTATTTTTCTGATTTGTATTTTGAAGAAAGGGCAAACAAGTTCATAAATACAGAGGATACTGTGCTGATGAAAAACAGCTTTCTTTGGAGCCAGAAAACATGTGAAAAAAATATTTCCCCAAGTCCTGCTTTGTTGCACTGACATTTCAGTCTACTAGCTAAGAAATATTTTTGGGTGCATTTTGTGAATAACCATGTTTTTCAGAAAAAAACACAAGAAAGAGCAGGGAGAACCTGAAGCTAAATTCATATCCAAGTCAGATTTCAGGCAGTTTCATTTAAAAATATGTATGTTCTTATCCAAAAGTATTTAGCATTAAAGCTCAGACTAATAGTCTAGAACTGACCGTGCTCTCTGAGCATAACCCACAACGTTATCTCAACACATACCCAGGCTATGGTGGTCTAAAAGATGGTGTGTGAGATTCCCAGAAGAAGATTCTCGCAGGCTTTTTTTCTCCAAACCCTATCTGAAAGGGGAAAGCAGTTCTCTAAATAATCCTAACCTGCTGAAAATAAAATTGGGCTGACAGCTTCAGTAACCCAAGTGTATTGCTTTAAGCACATTCCAGAGCATTTAAACAGACAAACATATTTTGATGAAAATATTTCATGTAGTAGCTTTAAAGAAACAGAAAATATGTGCTAAATGAACACAAATAGTGAGGAAAATATAATTTAACACACCTGGTGTTGGACAGCCTCCCTGCTCCTAGATCAGCAGAGGTTCATAATGGAGCCTGGCTGAAATTGAATTTAAAGAATATATGTTAGAGAGATTTAGTGCTACATTGATAAATATTTTTCTGGCATGAGCAGTCAATGTCTTCAGATAGCCCTTTTCATACTTAAAACATGTGAGTATCAAAAAACACCTCTCCTAAGTCCTAGTCCTGGAAAGCACTGTACAGAGCAATACATACCAATTTCTAGATGAACTGACTCATGCAGCCAGTCAACCCCTTTAATTCAGGATGGTGCACAGAGACTGTGCAATGATAGAGAAAAGGTGGTGCAGGAGCATAGCAAGAGGGGTCTGAGCTGGCTGTGCATGCCAGCAGCTGCCCATGCAGAGGGCCTGAACCCATGACCATGCAGCAGAAATCAGTGAGGTATCAGAGCACTCTCTGTTTTTCTGAAATTAGGAGCGGGAAGATAATGCTTAGTTGCCTAAAATAAAGAATACAATTAAAATTAAATCCAGAAAGAACCTTGACTCCTGTGTAGAGCTACTTCATGGAAATGATAGAGAATAAGGCGTGAGCATGTGCAAGTGCTCTGTAAATAATAAGGCACTAAAGGGTATTTTATGACTCAAAAGAAATGCTGTTCAGAAAGGCATTTCCAGGAGCTTGTTCAAAATGTGTGTGGGAGAGAAAAATGGGTTAAATTTTCTAGGCAGATATTGACTCATCATATCATAACAAAACCTGCTAGAGCTGGTTAATGATGTGTCTGATACTTCAGCAAGTGACATAATGTTGAAATTTGGAATCAAAGCTGTCAGGAAATTGCTCCTTGCTCAAACACACAATATTCATAATGAAAACCTGTTGTAATCTCCCTCTCCTGAGCCATTATGCTAAAGGGGCAAGAGGGAGTATTGCCTGGTGACATTTCTTTCTGATCCTTCTTGAAGTGCTGCAGCTTTCAGAGAAGTTTCTAGGCATGGTTTCCTCTGATGACTGCTAATATGATACGGCAGTCCTTCAAAGGAGCAGAATGCATACGGCTGCAGCTTTGGGGCTTATTTATGCAATCAGCCAATATGACTTTTTTTCCCCCTCCCAGCTAAATAGCTCAACATGCAAGTAGTAAACTGAAGGGCACAATCCTTTCCACATAGTACTGCCATTTTTTCCCTCTTTTTAAGCTGGCAGCCATGCTCCTTGGAGTTGTGGTTCTCTCAGCTTGCTGCTTGGAGGTAGAGTGGGATAATGTTGGGAAAGAATCCATTCTGGTTTGTCTCTTCCTGAAGATAAAATTGCAAGTGTTCTTCTGTGTATTAGCATCTGCTAGTCAGCTCTACCAATGAACTTATACTATAGGAGTGCTATGGAAGAAAACTCATACCTCTACCATGGTGCAATTAGCTAAGGAAGAAATGTGCTAGAATCTTTAAAGCTATTTGTGTGATCAAGTTGCTAAATACTCTCTGCCTGTGATGTAAATACAGGGAGGTGGAAGTTTTATCTTTGAGACTGACTCCTTTCTCTTCTTTTTTAGATCAGCATAGCTGTCTACCTTTTATTTTGCTTTTTTTTTTGTTTTGTTTCAAGATTAACTTAATGGTTTAACACAGCAGGTAAATGCGTGGTGTCCAGAGCGGAATCCTCCCTCTCAACTTCAAGGGCGGAATTCAGGGTACTGGTACATCTGTGATGGGAAAATAAGGTGAATGAATTTGTTCCTGCCTGTGTTCCATCAATGGAAATTGCTATGGCTAAATCAAGGATGTCTGGTCCACGCATGAATCAGATCCTGGCTGAGTTTGGGGTGCAAGTTCAGTGTCCCCAGGTAGCACAGCATGAAGGGGATGGAGCACCTGCACATGTGAGCAGCCGAGCCTCTAAAGCCCAGAGTAATTACTGTCATAATTAAGCATGAGTCTGACAATGTTTGGGCTTTGGGAAGGTTTAGGTGGAGCTCAGGTGGAATTACTGCTTAAGCCAGGGTCATAGTGAGATACTTGGGTTTTAGCCATGTGTATGGGGTTAGATTTAAGTGCCCAGAGATTCTCAGGCTCTGCACTGAAGTGCCTGATGACTTACAACATCTAGAAATTTGGGCATATTGCTCCAGCTTGATCCCCACAACACACATAAAAAGTCTGTGATGAAAATATCCATTTAGATTAAAACAACATTTAGGTTCACAGAACAGTCTTAAAATAGTGCTCCCAGGGTAAATCATTGCAGTGGTTTGTCTGAACTTGGAGGTATGCATCCTCAGACACCTGAACCAGAAAAAAAGGCTAGGAAGACCCAAAGCTGGGGGCTGGGCTACGGGATGGGGCAGCCAGAGTCCTTGTGTTTCCATTTTCTGCATAGTGCTTGGTCCAGTTGTCAGCATGCTCATAAGCAGTGCTGTGCAGTCCCATGGCATTGCTCACTTGATGTGTGACTGGATCCTGCCTTGCTGCAACCACCACCAGTTCAGACTGGTGGTGCCCACCTCAGGCCATCTCACTGGTATCAGCAACATCAAGGCTGTGTTTAAAATGTCACATTCTCTTAATCCGGCTCTACAGGTCTCTAACCCACACATGTATTGTGAATTAATACTTTTTTTTGGAAGAAGAATGCAACATTTATTTATAGTAGTTGCCAAGTGGTACTTTGGGGACTTTCCTTTTTTAAAGTCAGTTAACAAGGGAACAAATCCTCTCTCAAAACTGTGAAACAGCTTCATGGTTCTTCTATAAACATTTTGTTGGCACTACAACTCTTGTGTTACTCCCTTCTGCCCAGGCCAGACCATTTATTTATTTATTAAGATTTGCATTGTGGGGAACCACTGGTAGCAGGGAGAGTTTTCTGACTAGTTTTGAGAGAGGATCTGTTTTCAGCCCAGCATTTGATGCCCCACTCCTGGAAAGGGGGCTGATTTTGACCCTCCCAATCTGCAATGTTTCCTGCTTGCAGCTTGAGGTGCTTGTTCCTGGGGCTGTTGCCTCTTGTGAATCGCCCTCTGTGCTGAAATTTGGCTGTTCCACCCAAGCCACTGATTGTGAGCTGCTGTTGACAGAGGCTTTTGTCTCTGTTTTCTGCAAGAGATAAATTATCTGCCAGATCAGCTTGCTGAAATCACTTGCCCTGCTGCCGTGAGATGTTTAGATCCAACACAAAGCTGGGCGAAGTGAAGAGAAAAAGAGGCCAGGATAACTGTATAAGCAGGGCTGCTGCCCCTTTCAGAGGTCAGGTGCCTTTAAGTGAAAGGAAGAATGTCAAACTGTTCCCAGTGGCACTAGACTACCTCTCCTTGCAGTCTAGGAATTTGGATGGAGGGCTCTCAATCCTCGTGCAGCCATCCTCATGGTGGTGCCCAGCCTGCAGGACAGGTGGCTTGTCTGTGCCAGCCCTGGCATCTCTGGAAAGCCTGGTGCTGAGGCTGGTTTTCCTGGATACATCCTGCTGTCATTTGTGGTGGTCCCGCAGCTGCTCTGGGAGCAGCCCAGCCTTTTGGTTAGCAGTGGTGTGGCAGACAGTGGTCACTTATAAACCTTGCCGCTGCCTCAGAGTCCCAGCCGCTGGTGGGAAGGTGGGAAGGAAGCCTCTGGTCCCTGGCACACATCCCTATGGCTCTGGGGAACAACATCCCCTCACACGGCACAGTGCTGCCTGTGCCACCAGATGCACAGATGCAACATGAGATTTTTTGGTAGGAGAGATGCTGGTCTGCTAGTGTGGTCCCCAATGCAGGCTTCAGGAAGCCAGGAGTGGCACGTTGGTGAGAGGTTCTGTCTGTGAGAATAGATTGCAGGGCTGCTTAATTCAATAAATGCCTCACTGAGATCCTTAGAGCAGCTTCAGATCTATAAAGCCACTTCAGTGAGTTCATATCCTGAATAAATATTATGCAGTTAGCTTCTCCCCCGTGTTTTAAAGTACAACAGTGTGATGCCATGCTGACAGGGAATAACATGGGATGTAACACAGGAGGGTTAAACAGATTTCAAACAAGATCAGAAAGATTACTCTGGGTTTTTGAAGCTGGTTATCTAGGTATTTTCAGATTCTTGTGTCTGAGGGTAAAAAGTCTCCTGTGAAGGAGATGTACGTTATTTTCTGGCCATCTTAAATGTCAAAATGAAATTTACTTTGAAGTGTTTCCTATAAAAAATAAATGCCTGTTCTCTCTGCAGAAGTATATCATATTTTAGTGCACATTGCTCTCAGGTTTTCAATTAGAACTCTGAATCACATTCCTGATTAGTAACAAGCAATCAATCATAATTAATTAGTTAAAATGTTCAACCGTTAAAATCATTACCATTAATTAAAATAATTATCTCTATTTTGGCTGCACTTCATTGCCATTTCAGGGAAATGTGTTGCTTAACTTTACCTTTAGTACTCAGTATGGGGTTGTGGTGACTAAAACACACATGAGGGGTGGGGGCATGACTTTCAAAAAGCTGGGCTTTGTAGTATAGTTGTAGTTAGCTTTAAGCAGATGCAAGCATATCAGTTACTTATTTTTTTAGTAAAGAGATTTTTCCTTAACTTAATAATATATCTAATATCTGCAGAGATACAGGCTCAGCAGGGTTCTTTTCTACGGAATATGTTCCTTATAACTATATACTTCGTAAGTCTCTCCATAAATAAAATACAAAACTGATAGGTTTTATACAGTATCGTATAGGATATGCTCGTTCACTGGTAAAGACTACTTTTTTCAAGTGGTATACTGATGAAAGTAGACTTAGGTCAGACACTGCAGGAAAGGAAAGGTTCTGCTTCTACTGAACAAATATGCTTGATTCAGGAGAGAAAGGATTAGGATACATCTAAGAAAAGGACTTAAGAATCATTGCAGTGACTACAAACTGCTTTGTCACTACAGAAGTTTCACAGTTTCATGAAAGACATTTGTATCCCCAGAGGAATGAACTGATTCTGTCTCTCAAAGAGAAAGAACTAGACAAGTTTTGGAAACAAACTGTGAACTTGTCTAGGTTCCTGGTCCCTAGTTAACCTAATTTAAGAGGTTATCAATTAAGGGAATGCATGCAACTAGGAAAGATTTTTTTTTTCTGAAATATGCAACCTGAGAAGCAAGATATACAGGAAGATAAAAGCTATCAAAAAGCAGGTCTTTCAGAATTTGTAAGGGGAAAGACAAACCTTTCCAGTTAAAGTGTAGGCAGATTAAATATAAGGTATTTCCTAGTCCTAATCCCCCACCATTTCTTTACCTGTCTCTTAAATGGTTATTTGAAAAAGTGTTTTCCATTTTGAATGTTACAAAAAAATGGTTCAGTAGAGAGTTATTTTACTGCAGCTGGATATGAGCTATACATTCGTCACTCCAAGTAACGTGGATCTCTAAACTATGGTGTCTCTCATGCCCCCTGCTCCCCAGCAGTCACTGCAGTGTCATGGCCACTGGTGTGAGACCTGGAGGTCCAGTGCAAGGTGCATGGGGAGCTCAGAGGTCAGCAGAGGAGGAAGCATCTTCTTTAAAACTACTTACTGTGGTTGTAAACTGATTGCAAGGATTTCTGATATTGCACACCATGCTTAAACTGAGCAGCCCAGGATGATTTCTTCTCCTTAGGTACCACTGAACATTTTGATCATAGAGTTAGTTCTGGAGGTCATTTAGTCCAAGTACCCTGCACAAGTATGGTCAGTGCAAGTTGTTCAGGACTCTGTCCAGTTTTTTTTTTAATAACTCAAAGGATGGAGACTCCAGAGCCTCTCTGGGCAACTTGTGCCTCTCTTTGACTACTCTGACAGTGAAAAAATAAATTCATGTGTTTAAACAGAATTTACTGCATTTCAGTCTGTGTTCATTGCCTCTTGTTCTGTCACTGGAAATCCCTAAGAAGTGTCTGGCTATTCTGCCTTTACCCCCTCTCATCATATAATTATTTCTCCTCTTATTTCTCCATGCTTCAGTTGGTGAAGATTTCCTGTACTTATAAAAATGGACAGCACACACTTGGGTCACTTTGGTCTGAAATATGGCCTTAATTTCCCGGACCTGTGATTTGGATAGCTGTTCATTGTGAGACCCCTCTTTGCCCACCTGGGACCTTCTGCTGTGTAGATATTTTTTAATAGGTGTAATATCACCTTACAGGTTTGACACTCCACTATGACAGCCACAAATCTGCCCTTTAAAAAATCATTTTTATATGGAAGGTGGATGATGTCTACCTAAGACACATGAATTGGAATAAGGACGCTTGAGTTCTGCTCTCTGTCACAAATTTTTTGTATGACCTGAGATGTCTCATTAACAACTGACCAAAAGCCTGTTGGGAGTCTTTTCATTTGCCTTAATGGGCTTTGAATTAGGTGCTTAACTTTCTCAGATTCACTGACCAATTTATATAAAGGAGATGGTGTTATTTGCCTACCTCGTTGGGCTGTCACCAAGTGAAATAGACTGCTACAAAGGATTTTGGGATCACTGAGTAGAGAGTGCTATTCAAGTGCAAAGTATTACATAAACCTTTAGAAAGAGTAATAAAAGTGCTAGCGTTTCCTTGAAAAACTATGATTTCTTTTCACCTTTTTATTTCTTGAAAGGCTTGTCATTTCATGTTTCTGCAAGGAATACAGCATGCTCTGAAGCATGCAGGGTCCATTCTAGCATCGTATCTCAATGGCCTATTCCAGAGGACGGCGTGAAGGAAGGGACTGCTTTCACTGCGCTGTATTTAGAATTTTGTGAATTTAAAATTCTAGACACTAGTGTAGCAGGGGAGCCTCATCATGGGCTATGGGAACATGATGTGATATTACAAAGGGAGCTTCTGCATATTTGTAGAGTTTAGCAGATGGAAAACTTTCAGATAATCAGAGAAAAGAAATTGAATAGTTCTATTTGTACCTGCTAGATATGATACAGAAAAACATAAACATTAACACATCGTTGTAAATTAAGTTGTAAATGCAATGGGTTTCACTTCCGTGGTTTTGTCTTCCTTTTTTTGCTTTGTGTGTTTGCAATAAGATAACTTGGTTTAAAAAATCATAAACATCTTTTGTGCATTTGCTTCTGATTCTGTCTGGGGCTAGATGTGATTATAAAAGGAAACCAAATATTTTCACACATATTCTCTCTGGCCAAGTGTACCTCCTCTAGGCACACATATAGGTCTGACATAATTTTTAAATACCAACCAAATGCTATTCAATATTCAGGTATTTACTCTTACTTCTAGAACAGGCAAATTTGAAGTAAAACTCTACACCATGTCAAGTTCAACCATTGCCTCATCGTTTCCATTTGGTCTGACTTCCTGAAACAGTGATTCCAGGCTTCAGATGGGAAAAGACGGGCCAAGAAGATTGTAGCATTTTTTTGTAGTGAAGCAGTCATCAGTACCTGTTTCCAGTCCAGAACAGGATTTAAACTTGCACCAGAGTCCAGAACATCAGATATTTCTTGTTCTGTTTTGGTTCTGTAAGACCTTAACAATTTAAACAAAAGTGGCAAAATTAAAAACCTCATGAGGCATTGCTTCTGTACAAAGGAGGAAAAAAAGATTGATTCACTATAGCTTTTAGTGAAATACCTCTCTCCAAATCTTCATGGTTCTTGATACCTTTCTTAAGTTCATTGCTATGTTCCCCTGCTGGCCTGTGTGCTTCAGTATTTTAAATGATAGCATTATAAATTATGTCATAGCCAAAAAAGCACTATGGGTTTAAACCCTGCTTGAAGGATCTGTTATGTGTGCAGTAATAAAGAAAACTACTTGAAGAATCTAAGAACTTGCTAATCAGGTTGTTAATTGAGTACATGAGCTTCATATAATACAAAGGCAAACTGAGAAGGTGACAATGATAGCCAGACTTCATCTGTTGAGTTGGAATTAACGATGAACAAAATCAAGATCCCTTTGTGGTTGATTCTTGTACAGCTGCAGCCAACTATAAAAGACCCATCAAAGAAATCAACTCATTAGTTGGTAATTCTGTACAACTTCAAATAGAAATTCTTAACCCCTCATCAGCCTTTCTCTGACAACCCCTTAAAAGCTGTGTTAAAAAAGCCAAAAAACCCCATTATTTGTTTCATCAGCTCAAAGAAATGGCCTGCAGGAACACAGCATAAACTGAAGCTTTTAAAAACAGATCTATCTATAGGTAGAACAGTCAAAGCACAAATATATTGTGACATGCAAAATCTCCCCCAGTCACCCATGTCACACAGTGTCAATAGCCTGTCTGCTTCACAGAAAAACTAACCCCAGATTTAAATAATTTTAATATCGTAACAAAAACTGACAAAAACCAGTGAAATCAGAAATAAACCTGCCACTGTGTCCTTATTGCACTGTCATTTTGTCTATAATTCTCCCCACTGGGGGAAGTTGCCAAACCAAGGGTGAATTAAAGATTATGTCTCTATAAAGTTGGAAAATAATGTGTTTTTAGGGCAAGCCTTCATAAGATTTGAACAGTCCATTCCGTTGTCTCATTGCCACTGCAACATTTAATTTATCTCAGTGGGTCTGCTCTGATAAAGAGTTGCAGACCTGGACACTTAGTTTGTATTTTTAAAGCTTGATTTTAGAAGATGAAATGCAACCCAGAAAAGGTATTTTATTACACTGGCAAAAACGCCTATTAAAGCTCTTAAAACTTCTATCTTGTAGGCTTTTAAACAATCTAAAAAATGAGTATGTGAGTGAGAGATTAGCTCCTAGGAAGCCTTATTTTTGGATAGTCTCATGTAAATGATGTGTGCTTATACAGATATATTAACAGAAATCTGTTAATGGAATGTCTATTACATCTGTTTTAAGACTCTGTATTTTAAGTTTTGTGTATTTTCAGTTTTTGCTGCAGTAGGGCACATAGTGTCTTAGCAAAAATAATAGTTGCATAAAATTTAATTGTAGGGAAATATCCCAAAGATGTTATTTTGATCAACAATAAACTAGGTATTGAACAGTATACAGAAATTTTAAAATACTTTTTGCACTTTATTTATCTCCTTTTCCACTGTTGCAATTTGCTTTCTAAACAGGTGTTTTCCAGTAGGCACATGTTTGTGAATGGGTTTAAAATCTCAGAGACACTCTTGGCTAAAATTTGTAGCAGTTGGAAAGATCTTTGTAAGAGAATGACACTGATGCTTATTCTGCTGCTAATTGTGGCTTGTGTCAGTGTGTCTGCTGAATGGAGTGGACAAGTGGACTTGTTGGTGGCATGCCTGAAATTTTTGAAATAAAATGTTTCTGGTTTATCTTTGAGGACCGGCCTTGAGACTGAAGTCCGAGGAACTCTGAGTTTCATGAAGTCTCTCTGAGCTAGCCTGACTGTTTCCCAGCACTCTCACATTGGAGAACTCCTGGGGAGCTGAATGTGATGTTCTCGTCTGGAGGACTTGTTCTGCCATCCGACTAGCCCTGGCTCCTTGGCAAACACAAAGGAGAAGTGGCAATACTGAGAGACAAGTGGAAAGTTGTCTCTCCTTTCCTTCAAATGGAAGGAAGATAGGTGGGT
>WEIT01036313.1:209204-236431 GCA_013389985.1 Dryoscopus gambensis | reverse complement strand
AAGTTGGTGCGAGAGGAACATTTTGTACCGCAATGTGTTCCTTCCTGCTGGATTCACAGTCCGTGAACGAGTCTCCTATAATTAACACATTGCTATTATCAATAAATGCTATGAAGAGGGACTGGGGAGAATTGGCAAAGATGCTGTTGCTCACAGAAAGGCCTCCCCAGTCAAAACCAGCTCCCACCACACTAAGGAGCCAGTGGGGAGCTCAGAAAAAAGATGCCAGGAGTTGGTATTCCGGGTGTGAGCCATTCCATCCTGCAGCCCTGTCGTTTCAGCTGGCTCCCGTTCAACCCACGTTGGCGTGTGCTGTCTCTTAGCAACTGCCAGACGGATGGTCCTGGCTGGCCACTGGCAGCGTGCCAGTCGGCCACCCAGCTTCAGTGCTGGTTGTGCTGGTGGAGCCCCGCCTGGCTTCCACAACTCCTGGAAATTACCTGTTGGAAATGACCTCTGTTTTCCAGGGAAAAAGGATTTGTCAGGCGAATCTGACCTGTTCATGCCAGCAGCAGACCCTGGCTATGGCTGGAAGGGTGAAGCTCCGAAAATGACACAACATCTTTCATAACTCAGCTGGCTGGTCATGCTTGATGTAGAGTCTCACCTGAGCCCTACAGCAGCTTAGTGCATGAGCTAACACATATCAATGCATTGTTTGCACATGCTGAACAAGAACATTTCTAAATGTTACATATGCTATGAAAAAATATTCGCAAAACTATTTTGCTCTTAATTTTTGTTAATTGTTTGAGGGTTTTGGTTTGGTTTGGGTTTTAGGATTTTTTTTTTAGTCCTACACTGGCAGAATTTTCTCCCTTTACAGCTACTTTATGAGCTACAGTGCTCTATGAGGTGGTTGTTTTTGTGGTTTTTTTGGTCTCCTAGTTTCTCCCCAAAGCCTTAATTTTTAAAATGTTAGGTTCAGCTTCACAGCTCCCAGTGTGAGCTGCTGGGCTAAATCTCAAAGCAGTGTTCTCCAATGGTAGGGCTGGGTCCTTGCCTTTTTCTGGGCTTGATCTTCACTGTGCTACCCTGTATCATCCATCAAAAATGAATGCAGTCATGCTTACATAAATGAATTCCTCTAGTTTAACTTTCCAACCTTGAGTAGTTTTTTATAATTGAAATGATGGAACAATTTAGATATATTCTATTTTGCTGTGCAGTGTCTTAGAGACTGAGTGCTTTTGCACATAACATACTAAACGTTACTTTAGTGGTGAGACCAATGATAAAAACAACATTTTTTTGTTCTAGAAAGTGCAAGTCCTTGGAGAAATAAATGTCTTTGCACCATGCTGTGACTCAATTCTAAAAAAAAAATCTAGAAAGTCTACTGTCCCTAAGGAGTGCCTCTAAGCATCTGTTTTGGTCTGCAATGTCTGTATTATTTCAAGTTCCTGAATGAGGAAAAATTGTGATTGAGATCATTGTAATGATCTAGGATTGACTCTTTGGGCTGTAGTTTCCCCTAAGTCGTGCTGATTACCATACCATCTTCCTGAAAACACAAATAAGAATATTTTCTGGCATCAGTCAACAAAACCTCATTTCTGCTCCCACTGGACCTCTTTACATTTTGATGTGGAAGCTGAAAAGGCTCCCAAAAGCTCTAAGGCTCTTTTCTGCCCATTGGTGGAAGCTAAATCACTTAACTCACTGTTAACCGTTTTGAAAATAGATTAGTGGTTTTCTTATCTCAATTCCTTGTGGAAGGTGGGGAGTATTTAACAGCACTTGCTATGGCAAGCAGAGGTGAGATAGGTGCAGGCTGGACTCAGGAGACAGGACTGAAGAATTCTATTCATATCAGGAAAGGGAAAAAAAGAAGCTAGTAATTTATAAAGCCCTCAGTGAGGCACCAAGGTTTTCCTTTATGGGCAGGATAAAGCGAACAGCTGTTCTACTACATTCCATTTGCTTGAGTCAACAGGCCCATTCTAATAGTTTGTTGATTATCTTACATTTTGTCAATATTGTGGTATGATTTCATTGTTTGTTTTATCATTACTCAGATTGACAATGTTTTATTTTGTGATCTATGATGAGATAACACATAGGGTGCAATGGTAAGAATGATTTATCTTGAATTTCATTTTTAGCAGATTGTTTTGCTGTAGCTACCACCCTGCACTAGCTATTTAACGATTTTTGCTTTATGCTGTTCTCTTGTAACCCCCAGTCAAAGCAATGTTTTTCGTGGCAGTCAGTGATTTAAGCCATTGTTCCTATCACACATACTTTGCTTTTCTTCTTAAGGGGCAAACCATATTGTCTCTTTCCTCCTGAGAAAGCTCCCTCCCATGCCCTTGGCATTATGTTTGCAATATCCTCACATGGAAGTGATGATATTGCAATGGGATGTGGCTCTCTGGGCTGCAACTGTTGCTCTACTTTATGCCCTGGTCTTGAAGGTGCTAGAGAAGAAATGAATGGTGACATCCAAGTGTGGAGGAGCACCATCAAACCCAGATTCTGCACTGGAGGCTCAAGGTAGTGTGGTGTGCATTCTTAACATCTCCAACGGGCAAAGCATGGCACTAATTTCGTTATTCTTGGGCAACTATAACCTCTTTTGCTACATATGTCAATAACAAGTTCATTTACCTGCTATGGGGATGTGAAGTGCTTAATGAGTTCTAGAAGACCCGCTATGAAGTACCTGGCAGAAATCTAACAGGTTGCATTGTATGAACATGCAAGGGAGCAAGTGATGCAAAAATAACTTCCCCACAAGTTAGTTTGGGTTTTATTGCTACCAATGGAAATCCAAGCCATGGTATGATCAGATTTACAGCCCCCCCCCAAAAAATAATTAGTAAGATTCTGGATCTGAATTGTACTGTATTATATATTCAGCTCTAACTTGCTTCAGTCTAACTCCTCCCTGTAGACATACTCTATTGGAAACATATGAAAAAGTTCCAAACACAAATGCCATGTCCCTAATAAATAAATTATTATGCTGGGAGCTGCAAGGATATTTTTCTGTTTTCTTTCAGCTAGTATTTTGCAAGTGTTAGCAATTTTCAAAACAGTTCAGAATTCCCATACCCATCTGTGGTGATTTCCCTCAGACACCCATAAACCCACTTTCTGAAAGTTCTTATGTATTTTTAACTGTGCTAGTAGAAATACTCAATTCATTTGATGTGCATAAAGCATCCTATGTTGTCAAACCATTTTTAAACTTCAGCAGAGAATGCAGTAGCATTAATAGTCATGTACCTTGCTCTGCTATTTTGAACTGCCCACTTTATTTATCTAAGATGTTCCAGTATCTTCTATCACTCTAGCCATTAACAAATTTATGTTGCTCTCTTATCTTTTGCGTGCTTGCCAGGGCAGAATATGTAATAACAGTCTGTAATTAAATCTTCCTCAACTTACTTTATCACTGTACATCTTCACTATACATTTTCTTCTTTCCACTGTCCGTTAGATGATGGAAATGACAGAATGGAAAGATACTGCTTGAGCTACACAAATACCTATATGCAAA
This sequence comes from Dryoscopus gambensis, assembly GCA_013389985.1. Classification (NCBI taxonomy): domain Eukaryota; kingdom Metazoa; phylum Chordata; class Aves; order Passeriformes; family Malaconotidae; genus Dryoscopus; species Dryoscopus gambensis. The sequence continues at coordinate 232,926 of WEIT01036313.1, read as the reverse complement.
TTAACCTGAAATTAATCTGGAAACCCCCCCACATTAAATTCATATTTAATGAAGCTCTCAAATTTAGGATGTTAAACCTCATTTAGCTGAGATTTGAATAGAGCTGTTGATGTTTAGGTTTTGCAGTGATAGTAAGTTTGATTAGGAAATGAAAAGTTTTTAGCTTAAAGTAGCATAACAAAAATTTTGTGTGTTATCGTAAATCATTAGTAATATGGCACTTACAGCAGCATCAAACTTTTCATCTTAGCTGTGGTGAAAAATGTTCAAAACAGGAGCAATATATTCTGCTTCTGGGTTTTTTTTGTCTTTAAGCCAAAGGCAAAGCAGGTTTTTCCCTTCCATCCTTGGTCTTGCATGAATCCTTAGTAGGATCCTGAAGTGTTAGTAAACTAGTGTAACTGTCTAAAGGAACAAAATATGTGACTGATAAAAGTAAAATATATACAAAATTTTGCAGCAATATGTGGTTAGAGTCCAGCTACAGCTTCTGGCTGGTGTGCAAAATGGAAGTGAATGTCTTCACTCACATATTATCTAGAAGATTACAGGGAATATGACAAGGAAAAGTAGGAATTTTCCCCCTAATTTCTAGTACTTGAACTTTAAGAGAATGGTATAAGTGGGTAAGATTTTTTACCTCTGATTTTTTGGGAGATTTTTCATGATGGATAGTGGAAGAAGTTGAATCAAAATTTCTTTACTTGCTGATATTGTATAAAGAAATTTCATTTAGACTTCCTTACAGTATGCTATGAGCACATGACTGACTCTCTTTGAGGGCTGTTTCAAGCTTAGAAAACTCCTTTGGAACTTCATGAAAAGATATAACTAAGATGAAGTTCCAATAAAAATCCTATTCCTTTCCTTATCAGGTACCATGAAATAGAAACAGCAAAAATTGCCAATTAAAAAAAAACCTGCAATAAGGATTTTGGGGATTTGCATGAAATCAAATCAATTAAAAAGGCAACCTTACATTATAGATAAATCATATGTCTCATTTTACTTTCAGTTGTCACAGCATTTCCCTATTTCTCTCTTCCTCCGTTGAGGCTCTCTGGCTTTCTAATTTTACATATGAATATGTAAGCTCCTCTGAAAGCATCTTCCTCTTCCTAGAATTTGGGGAACTATGTATCAAACCACAAGCCACTTTTAGAAAAAATTATTTATTTTTGTAATCTGGTGAAGTAAGTGAGGCTTAGGCTGGGGGCTGAACTCAACAGCGTTTCGTGTTCACAAATCTTGCTAAATCCCCAAACTCTTCAAAGAGGGAAGAGAACCCTCTGGCCTGTCCTGGCTTTTGGATAACTATGAGAGATGAAGCAGAAAAAGTGGTTACCAGCTGGAGTCTGAGGCCACTGATCTGCTGGCAAATGGCTGACTGAGTGGAGACTGCAGCAATCATCACAGACATAGTTTAGGCAAGTGGTTTCACAAAATCTAAGGAAAGTTTGGGTTGAAAGAGACATTAAAGATGTCATTAAGTTCCACCCCTCCTGCCATGGGCAAGGACGCCTTCCACTAGACCAGGTTACTCAAAGCCCCATCCATCCTGGCCTTGAACAGAAAAGGAGGATCCACAAATTCTCTGGGAAACCTATTCCAGTGCCTCTCCACCCTCACAGTAAAGAACTTCATCCTTGTATCTAATCTAAACCTGCTGTCTTTCAGTTTAAGACCATTCCCCCTTGTCCTATCACTCTATGCCCTTGTCAGAAGGGCATAGAGTGATATGTCTCTATGTCTATGTCAGAAGTCCCTCTCCAGCTCTTGTAGCCCCCTTTAGGTACTGGCAGGTGCCCTAAGGTCTCCCCAGACCCTTCCCTTCTCCAGCCTGAACGACCCCAACTTTCTCAATCTGCCTTCACAGGAGAGGTATTCCAATCCTATGATCATCTTTAGCCTCCTCTGGACCCACTTGAACATGTCCATGTCTTTCCTGTTCTGGGGACCCCAGAGCTGGACATGAATACTCCAGGTGGGGTCTCACGAGTACAGTAGAGGGGCAGAATCACCTTCCTTGACCTTCTGGCCACGCTTCTTTTAATGTAGCCCAGTGAAAAGTTGGCAAAGATGTCCTGTCACACCTTGCAGCTTTTTCCACAATTTGTTGCCAATTTTCCCCTTTCTTGTTTCATCCACACATGGCTGGTGCAGAAGACCAAACACTCTACAGCTGGACACAGTTCAGAGCTAGCAGTTGCTGCCCGGCTCCTCCTCTGTGTTTGTTTATGGGAGGCTATGGGCAATTTTCATTAATATTTTGTGTTTCTCATCTTAGCCTGGATGCTTTGGTCACTTCCAGTCATTCTACAGCCACCACACCATAATATAATGGATTAATCATTGACCTCTGAAAACATTTGAAGCTCCACTGTATTCACGAGAATCTTAATGATTTGTGATCTTGGCTGTTAGAGGAAACAAACGATTGCAAGGTGTTTCCTTTTCTTGGTGATACCAAAATGAACTCCATCAAATGTAATTTATGATAAATTTTTAAGTCTGCCAGTCTTAATCTGATAATTCATACCAACCATTTTTTTTTTCCTAGTAAACTGAAGAGAAAAGGTGAGGGGGGATATCTTTGGAAAGTTTCCAGGAATTAAATTAAGAGTTCACTATATGGTGTATTCATGATGTCTTAGCAATTTTCAAGCAAACATGAAGGAAACTAATACCTGAAAGTGTTAACTTGCTTGGAAGTACAGAGAGCTGGAGTCCCTTATTACACACTGAGTTAAGTGCATTGATATGGGAGATTTTACCCTATAGTATCATGTGGTTATTTCACCAGAGAGCACTAGTTTTCCTTGCCTTGTTTGTAGAGTTGAACTTAGGTAGGTATGTCTGTACTCTTAATAAATTTCCTACACAACTCATTTGAGCAATAGAGATGAATCATTGAGAGTGACAAGTATAATGCTGTAATAAAATTCCCATTTGAGCCAGGGAAAATTGTACCGGAGACTCAAAACATCTACATCTGGAAGTGTATTCTCAACAGCAGCAAGTTACAGCCATGCTGAACAGATTCAAGTAGAGTGAGAGGTGGTGTTGAAAGATGTGATGGTCCCTTATCTTTAACACACTGGTGCTAAATCTCTGTCTCTGTTTACCTCACGCACATTCCAGATACAGATATTTCCCTGTTTAATGATTTCAGCAAATAAAATTAAATCCATAGATACACATGCTTGGGGAGTAAATGGATGATGGGCAATAGAAAGGCCACTCTCATGACAGATACCTGTTTATTCAGTAGCCTGATTTCTGCAGCCTGTTGGGTAAATGCTTGTGTCCAACTGGGCATTTCTAAGCTTGACATTTCCATGGTGCTGTAGCTATGTGCAGCATTTGACAAGTGAAGCCAATGGAGCAGGATTGTCATATACCTTGTGTGCCACTCTATTTTTAATTTAGTTTAAATGTCTATATGCATATGCAAGGTAGATCCATGTACTTCTCCCTTGAACACCATTTTCTTCAACATTTTCCACATATGTGGAAAATGAGACATTGAATCACTTTGTTACTGCACAGATATGAAGCAATATCATACTGAGTAATCGTGTTCTGTGATACCTGGTCCCACTCTATGGTTGGTGTCTGTGGGCTTTGTTCTGCAGGTTCATCGCTGTAAAGTGGCATTTTAGAACACTTTTGAAAGTGACCATTTTGTCCATCTTCTTTGGCATGGCAGAGAAGTGCAGGGGGAAAAAAAGACTCTTAAAAGGGTGACGATATAGATTATAATGAGTCAATGGCATGGTAAGAAAGTCATAGCAGGGAACTCAGACCAGATGCTTAGAGCAGGGATGGGTTTTTAAAACAGTCTTCCACTGCAAAGGAAGGAATAGGAAATGTGGTTTTCAAGTGCATTGGGATTAGTGTTACATGTTTGTATGTAATAGTAAAGTCTGCTCTAACTGAGGTCTGTCCCAGTCCTGTTTTGTGATGGGATGTTGATTTTCCTCATTTTAAGTACTGCTTTATACTGAAAAATGATAAGTATAGTACTGCAGGTAAAAGACATCAGAGCAGCCAACCTGACTGTGAAAAACCTTTCTATAACTAGGCAAATAAAACCAGAATTGCTGCAACAATTGCAACAGAATTGCTAGAACAATTAAGTACAAATAAGAGCAAAATATAAGGAAATATGAAGAATTTTAAGGCAGCTTGCAGCTCCCATTGCTGGGTTTCCAGCACAGCACTAAATGGAAGTGCAAGTTTGAGGACCATTGAACAGAGTTTCTATCCCCAATGAATCACAATTAGAGTAACACCTGGATTAATAAATTTGTACTGATCCACTAGGGAAATTCACCTTGTTTAATAGCCCTCAAATTTCTAAATAAAGTTGTTTATCTGTGGCAGGATGAACTACTTTGTCCCAGGTTGGGCTGCAGAGCTTGTAGAAAGACTTCTTCAAGACCATTTGAAGGACTTTTCAGTAAAACTATGGAGTACAGTGCTGCCCTTTTATAGGCTGGTCATATTTCCATAGATCTGCCTTTTCATTAACTGAAAGTAACCTTGTTATGCTTACAGCATGATTCAGACATGGAAAGTTTGATATTTTGGACCTCAGAAAATATTTGGCATAAAGAAATGTGAGAGTTACAGGTGCGGAGGGATTACCAAATATCTGATTTATGCTCATATAAGGCGATGCCTGAATCAGATGCTTAGAGAGGTTTTGGTGATACAAACACGTTGTTTCAATATTTTTCCATCTTTTGCTGTTTTGTGCCTGACGGGTCACCTTAGTATGGTTATATACTCCCTGTTGCCAGATAGGATGATTTCACACTCACATGTAAAACTGGCTAAATTTACCTGACTTTTGTCACTTTGCCAAAGCTTCATAATCCTCTCTTGCTGCTTTTCAATATTGACAGATACTATTGCATCTTGCATAATTTCTTCTTGAAATGTAATTTTAAATCCTTAGGAGATAGAAGCCTGGAGCTAGATTTTCACTGCTTCTACCAGTTTGGAGACTGGAACCTAACTTGAGATTAAGAAACAACACGCATAGAGTGTGTGACATCCTGCATCTGCTGTGATCTGTGTTGGAGGGTGGAGTGGTTGCAGACACAGAGACTGTACATCCGCGTGCTCAGCCCTATGCATCAGGCAGTGCGAGAGGTGGGGAGCAGAGTCACTGTCACCTTTGTCCCCATCCTGCCATCTGGTGCCTCTTTTACTGGCCTGCGACCATCCCAAAACTGTGCAAAGAAGAAAACCATTTTTATACTTGCAGGCAAGGACATGCAAATGACTTTACAAAAAATCCCACAACAAAGCGTAAAAGCTGAGCCTGGTTGTGTGAAAGACTTTCTCCTGAACTGCATTTGAGACTGTCAATACAAGATATCTGATGACCTACACAAGTTGTAGGAACCACCCTAAAGGGTTCACCAGCTCATTCCTGAAACTCATAAATCAATTAAATGTATTTTTAAGATTACTGCTGAAGTTCCGTTTCCCCACCTTTTCTACCCCTTTCAGACATATCTGGTTCTGAGGACATTCATATCTCTTGTATTTTGGTTTAAATGATACCCACCTAATATTATTTATGCAGTAAATTCTCTGCTTATTCTGCACAAATAAGACATGTCAAGAATAAACAGGCTCTGTGTCAGTGATAAACAGCACTCTACAGGATCTAGGAACATGTATCATTGGGGTTTGTTGATTATTCAAGTGACATACGGTAGTGAGAGTGATTAACGCTATACTGCTCAAATTCATCAGTGAATAAAAGCATTACATTACTGTGGTTCATGCTGAAACAAGCTGCTAAATCAGACTCTTCCAAGACAGCAAGCATTCACTTTTCTTAAGTACTAAATAAACCTAGCATCTTTGGGTTAGAAGAAATTGGATAGATGAAGAAATCAGGGCCAGTGTTATATCTGCAATTTTGAAAGGTTTTTAAAGAAAATCCCTAAAATTAACTGAGTTTTATGGCTGACTGTTAGCATCAAAGAAGTGAAGCTGTATGCATTTTTCGAGAAAACTTTGGGAAAATTGCATTTGTTGAGGACATTCTTTAATAGCTTTTAAAAATCGGAAAGTTGATAGAGAGGGAGGGCAGTAAGGTACAGGAAACTAATGCCTGTTGTTTTTCATTGGAAACACAAAACAAATGGAATCTTAGCAAGTGTTAGAAAAGTTGTGCAGCATATGCATGAAGGCAATAGCTTATTGTACCCTAATTATTTTCTGCTTCCATACTGGTGAAAAATCAACAGGAGCTTAACTGGCTGAGCTGGATTGGTAGAAGTGCTCTCCAACAGCAACATCTGCAAAAAAGGTCAATAGCAATTAAGCAATTTTATTCATTTGAAGTTTCAGCTCTTTGCCTTAATACAGTCAAACATATATTTAGACATAATTAAAATTTATTAATTTTTAGCCAGTCTTATGACTGAGACTTGAATGCTTGGAGTTGGTAAATGGAGGGAGATGCAGCTGTGTTAAGAGGTGCACACGTGTGTTGATGCACTCATGAAAGCTTTTATGTGGCCGATAGTGATGTGATCCATGCAGGCTAGACATCTCATTCACCATATACTAACCCAAATTCTGGTTCCTTCAGCAGCTGGTCTGAAAGGGTTGGCAGAGAAATGTTTTCCCTTGCAGCTGGCTGTGTGTACTGAAAAACTGTACCGCAGCTTAGAGAGGGAAATAGTCATGGGATTTTGGGTGGATTTAAGGGCTATCACCATCTGAACATCCAAAGTGAAAAAATGGTCTTGTTCTGTGTTTTAGAAAGGCAGGAAATCTACTTTCCAGACATGAAATGTTTGTGCATAGGTTGTTTTGGGAGAGCTCAGGAGAGCGACTGTCACTTTCTGGATGTTTAAAGAAGGCATCTGAGACCATTCCAGAAATTTCTGAAGTATATATGTTTCTTCTCCCTAGGAAATAGGAGAATCTGACATGTTTTACAGACATGCACGTATACGCTGCTAATGAAAAACTTCAGAACTAATAAAATCTTTCAGGACCAGCTTTTCTGTGGCATGTTGACATCTACTGAATGCGAGACAATGATGCTATGAAAGTTTCATTGACACACATTTGGGCTGACCTACATATAATCTTTGTGCCTTCCTTGCAGACAAACTAACATCCCAACAAATATGCCACATCAGCTAATCAGCTGCTAGAAAGTGTGAGCAATGGCAGGAAACTTGTAAGTATATCTGGTTAGAGACCCGGCTTGCAAAGGGTGAAGATGTAATCCTCTTCCAAAACTTAGCAGATATATGTTATCTTTTTTCTACCTCACAACAACAAACTATTTTAAAAATGCATAAATTAGATCTACAAACTTACCTCAGCCCTATCTTTGCCAAGTAGTTGGGAAAATAAGGGCTGTCTTCATCTTCATTTGAAAGACTGAGGGGAAATACAACAGTCTTCAAGCTGTTGCACAGCTAAGGCACATGCTGCCTGTGGATAAATCTTTCTAACAAGAGGAATGGATAGTTTACATATGGGAAAAGTGGTAGCTTCTATTCTGAAGGCTTTTAAGACACACAGCTCTAAGAAGTGGTTTTCCATAGTGCTAATCTTGCTCTTACGCATGCAATGGCGTATGGCACACAGGTACCCGCGTTTCAGCATCTCTGCTTGGACCAAGCAGGCTTGAGATCCTGAGCACAGCCTGGAATTGCTGTGCTGGCTGCAGCACAACCCCTATGCAGGACTTAGGAATTCAGTTCCAGCACCAGAAACACTTCCCAAATCCACATGTCCGTCCCTCCGCGTACTCTGAAACACCACAGGGATATATGAGCAGTATTTGAAGTGTAAACATGGTTTATCAGGCACAGGGGAGGCCTGAACACAGGTTTCCCACTTCCCAGGCGATTAGTCTAATCACCAGAATAGACAAATAGCTGCCTTCTCTATGATTTATATAGTTATTCACAGAAAACAGCTCAATTAAGGGTTACTACCCCATTACAACCAAGCAGTTAGGACACTAACTCAGTCAAATGAATTTCCTAAGCATTCAGGGATTTGTACAGAACAGAAATCCTACCCTGAATCCAAGTAACCACACTGACAAAGCTATTTTAATGCAAAAATTGAGAAGAACACTGGTTTCAACGACTTGAAAAATTCTCACTATTTTATTTCTTTGAAAAAAGGTTTGTCCCCCTTCGTACATCTAATGTCTATGTTGATTAGCTCCTACCCATTTGCTACTGTTATATTTCCATCTCTCCAGAAGGCAGACTGACAAGGTTTTCCCCTTCTGGTAAACAATGATCACCTCCCAGCCGTCATGACATAGAATGTAACTCCACATTTGGGATGGAAAGAGCCCTGCTTACCAAACTGATAGCCACTTGTTACAGGGAAACAGATTCTTAAATGAAATCTGTGCACCTATCTTTCATATTCTGAGTGGAAGAAAAACCTCTGTTAAGCAACCCCCCCAAAGGAAATAAGATTTTTAGGCCATTATCAGACTTTCTGGTATCTTTTCAGGCTTGCAATTTGTTTCACTTTGTCTTTAGGATAGTATTGTTTTGATTTATAAATACCCCTGTCCTCATGCTTATTCCTTTTTTTCTTTTCCTTCCCCGCTAGTTTGCAGATATACCATTTAGACCACTATTGGCAGAACAAGATCTGGTAGTTCTTTTTTCCAAGGTCTGAATCTCATCCCTATCCAGTACTGGCATCTCTCTGACTTGCAAAAAAAAAATCTGCTTCTGTTGCTCTTCCTTAGTTGGACATTATACAAATTTCATCAGGCTCCTAGTTTTGCCCAAATCATGTTTGTCTGGTTCTGCCACCAATAACCTGATCTAAACCATCAGGTAATTTTGTCCACCTATGCCTGTTAAAAGAGCTTGGGATCTGACTGAAATAGAAAATTTCCAGTCCATTCAAAGGCAGCTGGATGAGCCCATTAGTTTGCAAATCAAGGAAGGACTTTAAAGAGTGACATCTCTTCCTGAATACCTTGGAGATATTTGGAAAATAACTGTGACAATTATTTTTGTTAAGCTAGCTGAGATGAGAGTTAGATTAGGAGCAGTCCAACTACCATTCAGAATAACCAAAACCTGTGGTCCAAATGCAAAGATGCAGCTCTAGCCTGCTACTAATCAATCTAGAAAAGTGTTATGACATAAGAAGTTTCTCCTAGAAACAGCCTGTACAAAGGCATAGGACACTGCAGTCTCTCTCATCCGCACAAGCACAAGGAAAGGAATTAAGCCCTAGGAAATAAGGAAACAGCTACTAAATGGCGATATGTTGTCCCACTGTAGACTGTGCCTGCCACAGGAGGCTGAGTGAGGCTGAGGGTGACGAGTTACCTGAGACCCACCAGAAAGGGTCTTTCCTCCTTTAGCTGCTCTATGATGTACAGAGGAGTGAACTACTTTCTGTTGCTAAGCCTAAAAGTTTTCAAAGCACTTTTTTTTCCTTTTTTCTTTTTTTTCCTCCCTTCATGACAGACTGAAGAACTCATTGGTGCTGTAATGAAAGGCAGACTGCGTTCCCTGTCATGTCAAGAACGCTGCATCGGGAAAGTCGACATGATTTCATGGCTAATGATTCACTCGCTAATATCAATGTGGGCTGCAGTGAGGATAACCAAGTTGAGCTGTCTTAGATCAAATGATTCAATTAGGCCAGCTGTCCCTATTTGTCATGGCTCAACTCGCTTTCAAATTACCTTTCCAAAGTGTGTACGTGCCTCAGCATAGAACTTAACAGCTCAACTGTTTTACAAAACGGGGATATTTAGCCATGGTGATAAGGGGGAAGAAAGACGTCCCTTTTTATCTGCACTGAATTCTTTTCTTTAGCAGTTACAGTATGTATTTAACGGGCTAAACTTTAAACATCATTGTCAAGTGTGAATCACTCAACTGTCCTAATGACAGTGCTCTTTTAAATTTTGGATTATCTTTTGGCAGGTTTATGAAAATAGAAAAGAAAATCTAATGGGGTGTGTGTGCACAGGGACAAGCAACACAGAAGGGAATAAAGGGTTCACAGAAACCAAAAATAAATTTGTGGTCCCTCAGACGTATCCTTTAGACTTAAACTGAATTGAAGTCAATAGTAGCCAGATCATTCATACAATACCTACCAAAGAGCTCTTCTCCAATGCTTATCTTGGTTAAGCTCCTTATTCCTCAACATGTTCCTGGCAGGAGGGCGACTCGGCCATCCCTCGGCAGCAGCCCTCAGTGCCACAGTGGTGAGTGCTCTGTGGAGACAAACTGGAGCTGGAGTCTGGCAGTGTCAGCGCGCAGACCCGGGGCTGAATAGGCATGGAAATTCAATTACCCTTGGTGGTGGTCCCTGCAGTGCCAGCCGGGGAAGCTTCTCCTGCTGAGGCTGAAGCAGGAAGGAGGCAGTGGCTATGCTTGTAGAGCTTCCAATGGGCATTGACTGACTTTTTAGTATTGCAGAGGTTTTAAACTGGGGGAAGAACAACCTGGATGTACATGAAACAGATGGAAGTTATTACAAACATACAATCATAGCTGTTCGTATAGTCTCACATATTTCCTGCAGTTGCATTTCGCCGATAATTTGGGCCCTCTAATTTTAAATATTTTAATAAGATTCCAGTGGTGCCTGAAAAATACTCCCCTGCTGTCTGTATGAGTTATTTTAACTATATGTGTACATATATACTTGTTTTTCTTAAGTTCTCTCTGGCAATCATACTAAGTTGGAAAATAGCAGTAGAATTTACTAGAAAAATAAGACAGTTTATTCCTGCCCTGGATTGATTATCTCGTAATTTTGTGACCATGCTGTCAAGAAAAATACACTGATGATTTTGAGAAATGCTGTATTAGGGAAGTATTTTCCATTTATCTAAGAAGAACAGTTAAAATTGGAACAGGCTGAACCTCTGTTCTGAAAATTTGTTGTTTGCTTTTATGTTATTTACATCTTTCACACAAAATAGACACATCAACTGAAAAAGTTTGATTGAAATACTAAAACCAGAAAAGGTATAAAATGCCTAAATTGGCCTTCTGCTTCCTGCTCCTGTGAGACACATCCATGGGTGGGAGTAAAAGTAATAAACCCATGTACATTGCCTCACTCGCACATATCCAGTATTAAAGAGAGTCCAAGATGAAAACATGTCATATCAGCTGGATGTGATATATTAACTTTCAAGAAATAGAGTGTAGTTTGCTTTCTGCCTAAATTAATAAACACAGGTAAACAGATTTGCCAGCCTCATTCCTGGTATCTATATTTGTTAATTAATTCAGTTAATCAAAACCACAATGCATTTTGCAGCATGCAGTCTCCAGCTTTGACTGCAAAAGACACAGCTATGGATGGAAAAACCGTGGCACTGAAGAAAAAGGAAAGATTTGTTGTAAGTTTTAGTGTAAAAGCTTTCCAAAAGTTACAGTCAGGAAATGTGGCTAGCCAATCTGATGCATTAGGGTTTTCATTTATTTCTGTATGCTCTGTTTTCTCTCTTATTCCTGATACACAAACCTTGGCAAGGAGGTGGAATCTAAGAAAAGTTGGACTTTTTCCTTCCAAAGATTTTAAAATGCAAAGAGACTGCTAAATAGATTTCTGAGTATATTGAAAAATTCCCTTAAGCTTTGCCTCGAAAAATACCTTTCAATGCTCACATTTCAGCCTCCCTCCATTTTCTGTTCTATTTGGCTGTATCTCAGAGGGGGATGTTTCCAGTCTACAGTTTCTGCTCACTTGGAATAATGTTTGTTTGCATGAGTAAACCAGCTAAAGTGGCTATCACTGAAGTCATAACTAGAAGATGAAACCAGTTGGGACTATTCCCATGTGAAGTGAGTCAGGTTGCTGAATCAGGCCCATGTGTGAATTTTTCTGTGTCCCAAAGGGTTTTTTCTATCTCATTAGAAAAAAAAGTTTTTCTAGAGTACCAGACAACAAAAGCCTGGGAATGCAAAGTACAAGAGGGGAGAAAACATAATGTCCTTTTCGCTTTTCTCTCAATTCTCTTTCCTGCACTGTGATTAAAAAGGAAACTCTCTGGTGAATTGTATAATTCTAAGCTTTTATCAGTTTGTTATTTTCATTCCATTCTTGCTTAAATATATGGTACATATACTTTTTGGTATTTTTAAAATTTAAGCAACCCCCTTGTGTCTACCTTTTTTAAAGACCGCAGAGAATTGGAAGGTGTTAATGGTGTTCATTGTGCAATGTATATCTTAGGTTCTCTTTCTACAACAATGCAGAGCTGGAGAGTGTAAAAACAGAAGAAATATGAAAACTGTAAAGACATTTAATGTGTCAAAAGGACCAACTAATGTGTGTCAGCTCAGCCAGATGCCCAAGGCTAAATCTCTTCATGTGAGATGGTGATTCAGCTGTCAAGGTGCCTGAGTAGACTTGTGGTCATCATAATGATTGGCTGTGGCTTTTTTTTCTGTGGGTTTTTTGGGTTCATGTTTTTCTTTTCTTTCCTTTTTTTTTTTTTTTCAAAGACAATAAACACAAAAAAGGTCAAAGTTATTCAAATGAACCAACAGCCCAGGGTTGGAAATATAGCAGGGCTCGTTAATTCAATTCACATCTTTTGTGTCAGTTTTCTAACATACCGTACATCTGGAAAAATGCAGTGATTTGAAAAAGACATAATGTGCCTATTCCCCCAAAGGTTTTGCTTACAGTATGTAATAAAATATGATACAGTTTTTCATGGAGATGGGATATGATAATTTGTTTAGATATAATATGAAAGTATCAGTCTGTGAAATGAACAGCGTAAAAAGTAAGCAAATGCTCAGGATATGTTAGCTAACAAAATGAAAAGTTCAAAAACACTTATTCAAGTGAAAATCAGAGGCCTCAGCAACAATATTTTTCCCCTTAAAATGGGTCCCTTCTGATACTGTCTAATATTTTGATGTTGATTGCCATTAATGAGGCTGTGTTTTACTGTGACAGAGACCTTCCCACTCTAGGCAAAACTTAGCTCCAGTCAGGTGAAAACCCAGGTAATGAACAGAGAACTCAGATTTTCAGGTATCCCAAAGCATTAGCACTTCATAAGAACATACACACCAAGTCATCCCAAAGGTCCTCATCCAGCTTGATGTGATGATGTTGCTGCTGGCTAATACTTAAGTGGAGGAAAGTGTGTAAAACTCACTTAATCTGGGCGAGTGGTTAAGTCATATTTGACTCTTCTAGCCTAAATAGATTTTCCTTCACATTTCTTTGTTGCATTTCATATTAGCAGCCCCGTTGTGGCGTGTGGTGTTAGCCTTTAATTGTGGAATACTTAGCATGCATGTCAGAACTTTGTTTTCAACCCCCACTCTTCCCTTTTAGCTTGTGCAGGTGCTCTCAGTGCTTAAAAGCAACTGTTTGTTGGAGTGTGCTTTTGCAAACTGTCAGGAAGCAAATGACATTTGTGAAAAGCAGGTTTTTCTTTTCTGCTCACAAATTAAATGCAAATGTGTTTAAGAAGTGGTCAGAGCTATGATTTATGCCTTATCTGTGTCAAGATGTTACTTTTTGTATATATGCAAGGATATACCAAGAAATCAATGGTAATTGGGGTTAATCTGACTTTAAGCCAAAGAAATGAGTATTACTCTTTTTAAGTAATCCTCCTTGGAGCAAGCAGCTTCACCTTACAGTGATATTCTCTGCTTTACAGTCACTCTAGCCCATTTCAGTCTTCTAAGTCTTCCCCCATACACAGCTGCCTTTTCTGAATGGAGCCATCCTTTTTAGATGGCATTCATTTAGCTCATCTTCAGGGTCCTTGTACAACACCAAAATTAGGGGCTGGTTTCTCTGTTTTCCCTGTATGTTCATCAGAGAGAGAAAGGATCCTCAAGAGAGTGAGTCAGAACAGAAGTAAATTAGCTTCGGTCAATTCACACGGCCAGGTCACTACTTCCAGGGAGACAGTGTGAATACCTTCTCTCAATGCCCTCTGCAGCCCTGAGCCTTATTACTGGGTGCCAAAAAGTCCTGTGAAAAAGCAAAGACACCTCCCTCCCCTTGTCAAACTCAAGTGAATCCTGATTGTGACCATGACAACTATGAGTGGAGCTTTCATAGTTTACCTGGATGGCTGGACAAGAGGTGAAACTTGGCATGAGTAAAATGAATGAATCAGTGCTGGGGAGGAGTCAAGAAAGCCCATGAGATTTCTCTAGATGCAGAAGTCCTTGCAGGCATTCTACTGCAGAAAAGGCCACCAAGCACCAAGAAGGTTTTTGCACCAGGGTGTACCCGCCCAGAACAGGAAAAAGCTGCTCTTGGTGTGGATGTAATGATTAACAAAGAAAGTATCTTGACCTGGCACTAGAAAGTGGACACTGCTTAGTTTTATACGATCAAATTCCTACAGCCTGTGTAAATGAATCACATCAGCGTAAAGTCACTGGGCACCCATGACTTGGCTTATGACATTGAAAAATACCTGAAGAAGCAGCAAGTTAATTGAGTATCAATTTATTATATCGTATTTCATATAGCCAGATTATACTGTTTCTGGTTAAAAAGAAGGGTAGGGTAGGGTAGGGTAGAAGGTAAAAAAAGCAGATTCTCCTTGTGAAAAGTGCAAGTAGGCTGTATGTTGAAGGCATGAACTGTTCCCTGATTGTTGACTTCATTTTAACTCCATCTTTCATATGTTCAAGAGCTCAAGGGAGCCCAAGCAGCAAATGCTGTGACTACAAGGGGTTAACAGGCAATTTATGTAAAGTCTTAGTATTCTGCAAAATGAAATGTGCATGTGAAATGGAAAAAAAAAAAGGAAAAGATTATATTTGTCAGCTGTGCTACCATATGTTGCTCTGGCGGAAGCACAGTAAAATGGTGACAATTTCTATTTTATTGAATGAGGGTCTGTGTTGATTTCCATTATTTGAGAGTGTCTCTGGACAAACAGAGGTATCTTCATTATCACATAAAACTGTGCTCACCAGTAACCTAGAATATCCATGGCTACAGGGTGACCTGGGACTGCAGTCTCCTTGAAAATAAAATATCTGAGAATCAGTTCAATCCATCTGCATATTTTAATGGATTTAGCCCTTGGAGGGCATGGGGGAATAGTCTTGTGAAAAGATAAGTGGCAGATACAGGAAATATAGACAAATTTGAAGCTCTTTAAAATCTGAGGAGAACTTATCTCATCAACATGATTAAAACAAGTGTGTGTAAAGGCTTTGGTGGTTGCAGACTACTCTCAGCCATCTGGTCATACTGGAATGCAGAGCTTCATGGTCTGGGCACAGAGCTGCACAAATGTGAGTAAATTTCTCTTGGACATAGGCTGATGCAATTGCTTAGCTCCACTGTGTCATACAGACTTATTTGTTGGGGTTTTACAGGGTGAGGGTATCTGTGCCATTCTCTTTTCCACTGTATATAGATGTCCTAGAAGATGCTGCTTTTGTTATTCTAGGATCACAGCTTTCTCTCAAGCTTTTTCTCAGCTTGCCAGGACTCCAACATGTGAACTAGAGTGAGCTGGGTGCTAAGTGTCACTGAACATCCAGGGCTATCCTTCACTCCATGTGCAACGTGGGAGCACAGCGTCTCTCTGGGCCATATGTCCAACGCAAGGCATGAGAAAACATTTCCATGGGGCACCCAAAACTATACTCATTTGCTTTCAGAGTATCAAAAGTTAAGCTCTTGTTTTCTATCCTGCTTAGTATTACTTAGTATCCTGGAAGTATCTCTCTTTTCAGTGACCACAAACCTTTCCTCTCCATGTCAACCCCGTCTCTGAAGTGACACCATTATTTTTGGATAATGACACCACAGGGCTTTAAAATATATCTGTTTTGCCTCAGCAAACATGTCAGGCTGGTTTTAACTACCTGAATGCCTGGCCTGAGAAGATGCATCAGTGGGAACAGCTTGGTTACATCTGTGCAGTTCTTTACCCAGCCCCTTAATCCCTGCCAAAGACACAGGTAGGTAATATCCAGGCACAGCAGACTTCTGAAGGGCCAGTTTTGGTCTGCCAGAGCAGGCACCCAGCCCTAAGCATCCCATCCCCACATTGGTGTGCTTGATACTATATGGTCCAGGCTCCAGGGGCTCCTGCAGGAATGGGTGGGATGTGTCCTCCGGGTGGTGAAGCGCAGCATCCTTAGGGAAAAATGTGCTTTGTTTTACAGGGGTAAGATTAGCACCACTTGGTTCTTGGTTAAGCAGCAATGTTCTGTGGTAGTGAGTACAGCTGAGGTCTTCTTACGTTTGATGTCACACAGGGAATGAAACTGTTCAAATCATCTTGATTTTCCTACATGCCCAAACAGAAAAGGGATTTGATTGTATGAACTGAGCATTCACCTCCATAATGGATGGGCTGACAATTATTTGCCAGATATTGACTGCTATTTGCTATAACGGATATTTTATTAGACCATTGGATAGAGGTATGCTTCTGTTTCAAATTCAGCCCTTTGTGATTCTTGATGGGGGAAAAAGTGCATTGATTTTCTTCCCTCTCCCCTCCCATTTTGCAGCAGACAAATTTTGGGCCACAGAATCACTCACACTTCCTGTGCTCTCACTGTAGGCACCAGGTTAATACAGCTGCATGATACCAAGGCAAGCTCTGCAGCTGCTGAAGAGCCACATTTTCGAAGAAGGAGAACTAAAATCTTGATTTTTTGCAGTCATGTTGTTTGCTGTCTCCAAGGTCACTTTGCCTTGATATTTTTGTTAGTGGCTGAAATTTCTATTTTCAACAACTCATAAGAAGCCTCATGAGACAGTGGTTGTGATTTGCTTTTAGCATGCTTGGCCCAAGAGGTGACACACTCAAGGTGCTTGCAATTGTAGTAAACGAAGGGCTCGTGTCTCAACTGGTCTCAGCCTTTGGCTTTTATGTACTAAATCATCTGTACTGAACAGTGGAATGTCTTGTACTGAGCAACATGGAGCAAATTTTCATAACTTAATTTTTTTTTCCTAAATCTGATTATTTATTTCTGGGGACTCTATATAGCACTTCCATAATGTGATCAACTTCATTGCAAATAATAAATCATTTTTTCATTTCAGTGGAAGCCACACCTTCCAACTTGTCCTTTAAATTGCCTTTTATAGGACACAGTTGATTTCTGCTGTTTCTTCTTAATATTGTGGGCTTGGGAGAGAATAAATGAGGACAAATCGCCTACTATCAAAATGAATTATATTCTTTCAGTATTACTGTCCTAGTTTCTTTTTCGGTCTTCGTGTTTGATTTCTGAGTGCTTTTGTACATCAAAAATAAAGTTCTAAATAAAAAGTCCATATTATGCTCAAGTTTTGGAAGAAGTAACTACCTTTCCCGAAATGGAAACATCATAAAATCATTACACTTACATGCTAGCAGTATTAGCAGCTATTTCCCAGAAAATAGTTTCAAGGACCTCTTAGAAAGCTGGCAAGATGGCTTTGTTTTTAGTCAATCTTTGATCTTAAACAAAACCTAGATAAACAGCTTATCTTTTACAGAGCTAACTGAGCTGATATGTAAACTAGATACACTCTTAAGCGAAGTATGTTAGCTAGAATATTTTTAGTGTCTAGATTTTCATTAGGGAAGTTGATATACAACTGAGGCCATCCTACTAAATGTGTCTTGGTGGAGGTCTTTCCATACATCACTGTGCATGCACTACTGATTGCAGGTCTGTGTCATAACTGCTGACTGTGGAGCAGAATAAGTTAATCATTTATTTAAGATATGTGTTTTACTGCAACTTGACTGCCTTTGCATACATCTCTCCTTGTAAATGTAAACATATTAAAACTTAAACTTGAAACTATGACAGCATATGTTTAGACATAACTTCCAATAATCTGTTTAAATAACTTATGATGAATAGAACTTAAACAGCACATCTCTAAAGTAAATCAGATTTCTAAACCAGGAGAAATCTAGTTCTGTGTCTGATGAAATTGGAATAAAGTGCCTGCTTTGGAGAACTGTACCCTTTTTTGGAGATTGTACTAATTTGACTTCAATATAGCCAGATTTTTTCAAATTCTTAAATAACTGAATGGAAACTAGAAAAGCTATTTAGAAGAGGAAAATATATTAAAGTAATTTTGGTAATGTTACATTTTACTCCTTTTTAATAGGATTTAAAAATTGGTTTAAGGATCTAAGAACAGTATGTTCTCTTGTCTTGAAGTATTTCTAACTGCAGATCATCAACCCTTTTTATAAAAAATTGGTCATTTAGTAATGCAAGTCAGTATTGGTATTTTTATACTGCATATCTAAAATAATTTTCTTTAACTACTATAAACCTGCAATATTAATTTTCTGCATTGTTAATTGAATTTTGATATCCACCCACAAGCACGAATGTGAGTAAAGACACAATCTAAGAAATAGGAAAGATGGCTAACATAGTGTTTCATAAATAAAAAAACCCCAAACATGAACATTAAACACTACAAATGATTTCACCCTGAATACTATATTGTTCAGGAAATAATTTCCAAATATTTTGGAAAAGCTACTTTCAAACATTTTTTTTTTGCAACCAATTTGTCAAATGGTGAATCAACATAATTGAAAAAATAGAAATTCAAAGAGAAAGTTCATTACAGTTCCCTTACTGTGTTTAGAGTGAGGTTCCTGAGTGCCACCATGTTAGTGCTAAAGGGAAGAATCTGTGGCACTAGTGAGGGAAGGATCTGGTCCCCTGTTAGAGTGTCATCCCTGTGCTTGTGCACCCGAGAGACAATTTTGTTGCTCTCATGTCCATCGCTTGCTGGTGAGATGAAGGTCTGTACACTGGACTGCAGCCCTTCCTAGGATCCATTTCTGAAAGCACATTGTGGCATTTGCTTCAGACATTTTGGGCAAGTTGGCTGGAAGTATTCCAGAAAAAACACCCTGGGTTAAAAGAATTTTATTAGCACAGCAAAGTAGAATTTTGAATGTCAGAACTAAAGCTGTCTGGCAAGCTGTGGGACCTCCAAGGGCAGGCATTAATATGCAGTCTTTTATTATAGGGATCACTTCTTTTCCTTGGGCTTCATCCTATGCCTAGGTCAGATCTAATCTGAGTCTTGTGGCAAGATTTGGAGAGTGAGTAGGATGATGATATTTAGATAATCAAATACAGATAAATAATCAGGTATAGACCAATCTCAGAAGAATTATGAAATATACGAGTTTTAAGCTGTGTTGGTAAATGTAAAGTTATATATACCACAAAAAATGGTAAGAATTTTAATTTGTGTATCCAGGCACAAATTGTAAAAGATGAACGAAAATTTCTCTTTAATGTGTGATATTGATCTATTATTATAGCAAAGGAAAATGGTTGCACATAAAAGTAATTGTAAGAGGAAAAAGCGGGAAACATTCTAGACCCATGTATAAATATATACCACTTGAGGCACCTTACCACAAAGGCAGTGGATAAACCTTATTATAAAAAAGGTCTAAGAGATAAATGCAAGGTCTTGGAATAAATGAAGAAAATTATTAATTGTATGTCAAGCTTCTATCTGACAAGGGAATGGATGCTTGGTTTTGTCCTGAGAAGGTGAATGGAAGCAAAAATATTACATATCTGTGAGTCATGAATGGTTAAGAGAAGGTGAAGCAGACATTCACATTTGCCTTTCTTCATAATAGCAAAAAAGATATTTAACAGATATGAAAAGTGATGCATTTAAATCTGACATGAGAGGCTTCTCTGCATCATTTACATCTGAGTGTAGGTTTTTACGAAAGTACAGGATATTAGTAAGTGTACGAATTTGCGATTTTAGATAATCCATATTTATAGATATAAACATAGTTCTATTAAGCATGTAAGCACTTTTTTTTGAGAGATAAAATTCTCATACTTTAAGACATAAAGTAGCTCTAGCACCAAATCTGATGGAGCTTGAAAAAAATTTTGCCTTAAAATAGTATCTTCCTAACTTGCTTTTCTCCATTTTCTGAAACTCTTCTGAAGTCTGTTTTCTGAAAACTTTGTCAGGTAAGGTATCAAATGTGTCCAATCCACACCTTGGTCCTATTACAATCACCTAGCAGAATCCCATCTGGAAAGAGGATTTGATTGTAGGAAATGAGCCCACATATTTCATTGCAATGGCTGTCTTACTAGTTGATTCCTAGTCAATAAATTTTCTGTCATTTTATTTTGTGCCTTAGAGATGGCATTTTCCAAGCTTAGTAATTCATGTCAAATTAATCAATGGTTTTCTGGATAGTTTTTGAATGCTGCACCTTTGTACTGCTAGTTTATGACTATTTTTCTTAAAGTATTTTGTACTGTAGTTGAAACTCTGTGAAGATCTTCCACTCTTGAACAAAAGAAAGCAAAGATTAAATGATCCTAGCAACTTTGCTTTGTGTAGACAAGGCACAGGTTTAATAGTTTTCTTTCTGCAATGTGAATGATGCTTTAGCTGGGGACCGACAGACCTGAGGAGGCATCCGTATGGCATCTCTATGGAAACTGAGGATGGCAGATTCAATGCATCATTGTATCTGATAGTTCAAGTCTTGTAACATTTATTTTGTACCAGGAATCCAGCCTAAGAGGTTGGTTGATTGCTGTGAGTCACTGAGTTGAAATGACAATCTTCTACAAGGGACAACACAATAATTGAAATATGGGCCTGGAAGGTGCCTGAAGAGACCAGCTGGTACAACTGGTTGCTCTGAGGAAGGATCCAGCACAGCTTGGCAAACTCATCTCTATTGCCTGCATATCTAGAGAGGAGACAGCCTTACCTGGGTACAGACACCTGGGTACTGTAGAGATGTCAAAAGGACTGAGAGGGTAGATTAGAAGAGAAGCTTGCAGAAAACCCCCTAGACCCTGGGAAGCCACCAAAAAGACTACCTTCAGGAAGATGTTAGTCTCCAGAGAAAGTTACTGCTTTCTCTGGCCTCTTAGATCACTAGTTTAGTTAAGGATAAGTAGGCATTTTCACTGAAGTTATTTTGGGAAGATCTTCCTTGCATGTATGAAATGTCTTTCCTTCTGTTATAACATGTGTATATAGTTCAACACTTGTTTGTGTAATTCCCCGTACATATTTAGCCTGTAGTGTTTTATGTTAGACTTCAGAATAAACTTGTTTTGTCATTTTCCGCTCACCTTCTGTCTGCTATTTATAACTATATGCAACAGTAATTAAGGAGGGAACAAAACAGCCTAATGCAATCGTCCTTGAAACAGTACTCTGTAATGTAAGGAGGAATGACAGAACTTGTTCTGTCTTTTCTTTTTGGGCAAAAAGAAAAATTTGATAACAGATTTTTTTCATCAGCTTTTCCTCCATAAGTTATATTGATTTTTTTTTCATTGCTCTTTAAAATTGTAGGGTACAAAAGGATAAAACCTGATGTTCTGAGTAGGAGTTGCTTTCAAATGAGTTGCTGTTCCTTTCTTGAGCCAAGTACCATTTGACAGCTTTCAAAGAAAATGTACAAATAATTTATGGGAAAATTCACTAGTTCTTCACACCAAGAAAATTGTTGCATGTTTCAGATAATGCCATAGAAGATAGAAGAAAACCCTACCTGGGAATTTCATGCATCTGACCTCCTCATAGTGGACCACGTAAAAATCCAAGGGTGAGTGCGAGAAAGATATTCACATCTCTGTGGTAGTGAAGCAATCAGATCCTGCTGTGTAATGTTCATTTTTTGGGTTTTCTCTTGGCAATGCCCACATTTACAAGGTAATTAGGATATGCTGGACCTTCTACTGCATAAAAATCTATGGTTATGGAAAATGGTAGACGTAATTCAATTGTCTTTCAAAGCTGCCGTAGTCTGTTCAGGTTCTTTACCACAAACAGTGCCACAGTACCTGAGTTTTCCCCTAGAGCATTAAATAATATGAGTAAAATCTGTCACATGCAGTTTGTTCTCCTAGTATAAATGCAAGGTTAGGTCAAAGTCTTCTTCAAGTTTCATAGTTAGATGTGCTCCATAAACATGAGCTAATATACATATGACATTTTTTTGATTGTTCTTGGACTTTTTCTTTTGCAACAGTCTCCTTTCTTAGATTTTTTTTTCCCCCAGTTTGGTACATATTACAGTGCTGAATGGCAAAAGTCCAGCATTCAAAAAGTTGGTTTGAATCAAAACATTGGATCAAGTATGTGACTGCTTTGGACAACCAAAACTTTGAAAGACACAACAAATGCAAAATTACTTTCTTTTCTGTACTAAAATATTTCAAGAATCTCCTTATTTAATTGTTAAAAACTTAAACTTGTGCATTTTTGGAGTAAGGGACATTTTTGAAGAAATTATTTGTATAAGGTATTCTGGGTTACAACAGATGAAAATCAGGACATTAAGACTTCGGACAACAAAGTTAGGACTTCATCAACCTCTGTAAGAATGCAACCTTCAAGACTGGTACAAGTCTAAAAATAAGTTTTCTGTGTAAGCAGATACCAGGGGGACATGGGAAGTTGCTCAGTTTGGTGACTTTTCCTCAG
This sequence comes from Dryoscopus gambensis, assembly GCA_013389985.1. Taxonomy (NCBI): domain Eukaryota; kingdom Metazoa; phylum Chordata; class Aves; order Passeriformes; family Malaconotidae; genus Dryoscopus; species Dryoscopus gambensis. Next base: position 210,423 of record WEIT01036313.1, on the reverse strand, counting down.
TGTGAACTACTTATGGCTTAGATTTGGAAATCACAATATTTCTGAGTGTCAGGGTCTACTCTGTATCAGCTGTCATTATTGGCTAATGATAATATTTGATAATCATGTTGGAATCTTATAGATTTTGACAATCTTTAACTGTTAGGTTTGTTATGGCAACATAACTGCTACTCCAGCCAATTGATGTGTGAATGTGCCCAGTAACTTCTCACTCTATCATTCACTCAAGTTCAGACTCCATCTCCTAGTACTAACAGAGCAAGCGTTTTCATGGCACACTGAAATCTCTGAAACTGTGATGTATTATATTCTTAGAGCCTCGCAGATTGCTAACTGCCTCATCAGATTCTTTAAGAATAGCTTTTGAACACTGATTTGTAGACAGTTATACCACTTCTCTTCATCTTATATCTTTCAACAGATATCTTGTGCCAGTATGAGTTTGTACTTTCTATGCCCTGTCTACTTTTTGTGATTGCTTTATGAGGAAAACTTAGGTTTTGCTTGCAGTACTGGGAGGTCAATCTTAATTTTGCATGTGCTTAGAATGATGATAATGTGTTTAGCTCCAGTATCTATTTTGAAATTTACTTTGACTGGTTATTTCCATTTTCACAAAGCCAATCTGTTATAGAATTTTGCTTTGATCAACAGACCCAACAAAGACCTCTGTTTTGGTATCAACATCATCCGAGCTTTGCCTTGTTGTGGTGCACTCATGAATATGTTTCCTTTTTATGTGTCTTTGCAACTTGTGCTGAGATTGACACACTTTGGCAAAATTTTATTGGAGATATGAGACAGCCCCCCCTTACTCTGCATGCTTTTGTGTCTTGTTATGATTGCCTCCATATGGTGAACAAAGAACTTGAAACTCAGCCCAGTAATGTATAGTACTGGCTACCTAAATGTGTTCAGCCTAGTTAGATCAAAACTTATGGAGACTCAGTGATACTGTAGCATTGAAGGTTATTTTAGTCAAGCTTGGAGGTAGCATGGAAGAGAGAGCTGCTGAGATCTCAGGCAATGGTTTGACAGCTCAATCATCAGGTTCTTTTGCATTTACTGCCATTAAATGATATCTCTTCAGTACCCTCAGAGAACATGGTTGGTCCTGGGGGGCCGAATAAGTGGAAGAATACCAGAAATCCAAGGAGTTAAGTGGACAGACTAGGGGAGGGTTTGGTAAAGCGGTAAGAGAGCTTCAGTTGGGTGTTCT